>BQKZ01015467.1:0-14438 GCA_036244855.1 Temnopleurus reevesii | reverse complement strand
CCCTGTCACCTAGCACGTCCCCTATCGTCTTCTTGTTTTCTCTCTTCTGTTTTTTTTCTATGTGTTACTTTTTGTTCAGCTTCTCTCCTGTCGTTTATTTTTGTAATATCTGTGTATATATGTAATTATTATGTAATTATCTGTATATCTTTAAAGGGGAATTACACCCAGACAATAATGTACGGTATGTAAATAAAGAAAAATCAGATGAACAAACTGTGAAAATTTGAGCACAATCGGATAATCCGTTCAAAAGTTATGAATGTTCAACGTTTTCATTTCCATCTGTGCTGGGCATCCTTGAATTGGCAACGCATAGCCAATTAGCATAATCTGTGGTGTCATACATGGAGAACTCCTCATTCACTTTGTATATAATTTTTTTTTTAAATGGATCAATATCATATTTGAAATGAGCAATCAACACTGTTCTTTCTGGAATGCTGGCAGAATTGATTTGGCTATAAAATATGAAACCGAAAAAAAAAAATGTTGTTTACTTTTCTGGAAAAAGAGGAAAATGTGAAATTATGTGTACAAAGTGAATGGAGAGTTCTCCACGTTGGCAGCCATTTTGTGCCTGTACGTTTGCCAATTTAAGGAGCCCATGAGGGGTGTGAATCAAAACTTTGGAAATTCATAACTTTTGAATGGATTATCCGATTCTGCTCAAATTTTCACAGTTTGTTCATCTTATTCTTCTTCATTTAATGATAGCAATTTAATGTCTGAGTGTAGTTCCCCTTTAAATGTATTAGTAATGTAATTATTAAGGGCCAGCAATCTTTACAAGCCTCGCTTCTTTGCTGGCCTCTATTTTTTCATTTCTTTTGCAATATTAGTTATTGTAATATTTACTTATCATATGACTGTATTATTATCAAAGGAATTGAAAAATAAAATAAATGATTTGATTTGATTTGATATATATATATAATATATGTGGTAGTTAACTTATATCACAATTTTGTTTTGGAAAATTTTTAATTTGTTCAGGTCACCCTTTCCTAGGATGCTAAACCAAGCTGCGTTCACTTCCTCCATACACCGGCAACTGCTTTAGATTGAACAATTTTGATTGGCACTTATCTCCTCCAACATCAAACGAATGCACAGGCTTTCAAAACCCCGGCGCGATTTACACGTGTCAATCGTCAACTTTAAAATTTATAAAGTTCTGTCAATGATGAGCGATAGAACTTCTGAAAAGGTTGATTGTGCCTGACTTTATGTCTATCAACAATGCTTTCCTTTTCCTCGGTTACACTGTCATTTAGCCCACTTAACCAACCTGAAGAACAACGTAGGGCTGCGTCCCCACGATGGCTGCAATTCTGGATATATATGTCATCACGTAGGCACTCCAAGATGTCTGTCTCGTTACCAGTGCATCGTAGATCGCGGTGTAACATGTCACCAGTTCCTTTGCCAAAGACTGGTGCTGATGGAAAAGCCTCGATGTTAGCACCAACAAAGCCAAGGGATCTACAGATGACATTTACTTCCATGACACCCACGGTTTCATAGCAGACAGTTTGCCAGCTGCCATCAAAGAACACTTCTAACCGCCCTTCCATCTCATTACTACCATTAACAAGTCGACCTGAAAATGACAGGAGCAAAAAAATCTAGGTACTTTGTCATTTCAAACATGGCAATCTTTCTTATTCGAAGGAAAACGTTTCTTTTTCTTTTCTTTTTAATCCGTTGTCTGTCGGAATTTATATATATTACAGATACCCGCTACTGATTAATTGCTATATATGGCCATTTTTGCTCACATGACATTTCAAGAATTGAAAAAGTTGATATTATTGACCATTATATTTTCAATGTGCTTGACCATAGAAACAGTCCACAAAGTTTGCGACATTCAAAATTAATTACCTTTCCTGAATATGTGAAGACTCAATTTGAGTGGAGCAAAAACGAAAGTAATTCCCTTCCATCTTAACATAAAAGAAGTAAACGGAGACTTGAACTCTATCAAACTGTCAAACAACACCCAAGGTATCCTGACGTGGAGATGCTTCAACAACGCCGCTTCTTAGAGGTCTGAATAGCTTTGAATTACAGCACCCCCCCCCTTTCGTCGAAGTGCATTCCTACATAGACAGCCAGTATTAGGCTATTATATGTAGAGTAAGCGAGTCTTTTTTAATGACAAAATCACTATACCTGCTTTACATCTTACTCCTGCAAAAAATCGTTCAAGAGCAATCCTACATAGATGTCAGTATCAGGCTATTATATCTAGAGTGCGCGAGTTTTTATCAATTACAAAATTAGTATATACCAGTTACTAGACATCTTACTCCTGCGTCCTCAGTGTGTCTGCAATTATTCACTCCTAGACCGAGATGAGAGCAATCGAAGATGCTCCGTTCGTCGCCATTACATCCAACGTTATCTAGAATGATATCACCAGTTCCTTCACCATACGCTGCTCGTCCGAGTGTGGTAATGGCACCGGGAGATCCGAGTGATCTGCAGACAACGTCTCCATCATGTTGATCCCAGTCATCATCACAAACTGTTCCCCAAGCACCATCATGATAAACCTCTACTCGACCTTTAAAGCCTCCATCACCATTAACCAGACGAACTGAAAAAAAACACACAAAAAAGAGCAAAATTTCAATCAAACATGCAAAATGTATCAACTTCAAATATTCATTGTTCGTTGCTCTTACATAGATCCTACCCCATATTTTTCGCTTCCAAACACCTGTCACACTCATGCGAATTAAGATGGACGAAGGCAGGAAATAGGCGTGCAACGTGAAGGCGAGTTGTTCAATTTCTTGCCTTCTCGCACTATGCGAGAAGGCATGTATAAGCATGTATAAGCTTCCGTTGGCAGCCATTGTCCGCATTGGTGTGAGGTTTTTAAACTGTGCTTTGTGAGGCTCTATTTATTTTATACATATTGATAAACTTTCTGAAACCCTTTTGTCTTGTATATGATATTTGGTGAAATGTCTTCATGAAGGTTGGTCTTAGAGTCAACATGAAAAAAAAAATCATGTAATAACAATTATACCTTTCAAGTACGGTTATAAATGTTATCTTCCAAACATGGATCAAACACACGAAGAACCTACCATTATTAGCAGACGAGGGTGCTTTACAGATAAAACCCATTGGGTCAAGGTTGCAATTGGTGCTGTACCAGCCAGCCGATGACAAAGCCATACAACGTTCCATTGGATGTTCACCAATCCAGTCAGTATAGTTCAACTCGGAACCATCTGTATAGATCCAGGAGCCATTGACGTTCACATCATCCCAATGAAGTCCACTCCACACGCCAAGTCTCTGTGACGTCACAAAACATACATGCCAATTAGAAATAAAAAGCAGTTTGACCTGTCTCCGAAATGTCATGAACGATATGAAATTCCAAATTTGCTATAATTGTAATTAAGATAAATGGGTCATGTATTTCGAGGTAATTTTTATCAATATCATATTGGATATTTGGATGAAAAACCCCAAATTATGAAAATCTTCAAAGCTTTCACTTTTCACCGTGCCATAATTTAAACCAAGTTCACGTTCCATTTTACATAAGTACGGTTTCGACCAGTGACTTGCGTTAAAGCAGGAATCCACGCAAACATATCTTGCTTTGATTGAAAGCGTAAAAATCAGACAAATAGATCAAAAAGTTTGGACGAAATGATGAAATATGTAAATTAGTAACAATTATTTGAAAAACATCTGAAGTTTAAATATATTTTTGCTGGTCTATCCGTTCACTTTTGATGTTTGCCCCATCAAAATTTTTTGAGGAAACTAAGCATTTTTCAACATGATTTTTTTTTTATTGATTTGATTTGAATATATTTCCATATTTTCGCATTCACAACGCGGACGTTAACGAGGCCGTTAAATGAAAAGAATTAGCCAGCCATCATGCTTACTTCCATTGTTCTAACGGACTCGATAACGTCCGCGTTGTGAATGCGAAAGCCCGCTATACAATCTAAATTACGGCGGATAACCCACATTCAGCTCGCCCTTCAAGGGGAGCTGGTATTCCGTGGTGTCCGTTTACACAAAAAACAATTGCAATTTATACATACATATATATACAAAAAGAAAACAAACAATATAAAACACATACAATACATAAATAAATACAGGTACATAAAATAAATACAAATACATGTAATGATAGGAAAATCATTATATGTATTATATGGATCATGATAATAACCCATACTTCTCGGACCTTGATACCTTTTCCATTAACCAAACTATTCATTGATCATATCATTTTATCCCGCAAACACCTTCCAAACGTACTCCAGATATGCTTCCATTTAAACAAGACAATATAAACAGCATGTTGAGATAGCTCAAAAACTTGACCTGTTTGATCAAAGCCAATCAGATTTTTTTGATTCAGTGCATCAGATTCACTAAAAAATAAGCCGGGAAATCATAGACAACAAATTTTATGTTGACTAGTGTAATAGACAGTCTATAATCAGAGATTGCTTCACATATAGACTTCGTTAAAATCAAACAAACAGATAGAAAATGAAGAAAAACAATCGGACAATGAATATTGTAATAAACATTTCAATTAAATGAATTAACAGTGGTTTTCATGCATATTAGCAAATTTGGGTCACGTGATATAACGTATGTATTGCGCTTCTATGCAAGTAGTTTATTGAATATTATTTTTTGAAGTCCCCTCTTTTTTCAAACCATTAGCCCAAAGGCAATTTTCCTTTTCATTTGACTAATTCATGGATTCTGATTCAACGCTTTGATAATTTAGAAAAGATGCATTCATGGGCTAAAACGGATTCTTAAAACCAACCAGTTATACTAAGATAGATGCATGACATACGTCATAACACATGATCAAATTCTGCCTATTTGCATTAAAATCACTGGCCATTTATATGATTGAATTGTTTCAATTTCTTTATCTGATGGTCCTAATTTTGTGCTTTCAATCAAAGCAAGAATTTTCTCGCCCAGCCCAGACTTTAAAGTAGGACCAATCGATGAAATTATCATGCTCTCATTAAATGAAGAAAACTCGGATGACGAGACTGTGAAAATTATTTTGATCAAAGCCGGAGAAACCGTTCAAAAGTTACAAATCACGGAGATGATTATGATGATCCCTGCCGCCGATGGGGATCTGAGCGCTCGGCAACGTCGACGAAATCTGTGATGTCATGTAGGACAGCTCCTCAGACCTTTATTCTGTTTACAAAATTTCGCATTTTCGTCTTTTTTTCGGAAAAGTAGAAAAAATGTTTTTCTCCTTGAATATTGCATCCCTTTCTCGATTTTTCGCGTATTCTGATGAAGAATCATATTGAATCCTTACTCTAGATTTTACATCAATCAATTTCTAAAAATCGATTCCGAAGTGAATGAGCAACTCTCTGACATGATTTTACATCAATCATCGGGATCATCATATCTCTGTGAACTTAAAAATTCATATTGTTCGATCTGGCTCAAATTTTGTATAGTTTGTTTCTCTGATGTTTCTTCATTCAATGGGGACATGACAAGACCAGGGGTTGATACCCCTTTAACCTCCCTCAACCCATCATATATCGAAGTAGGAAATATTCTCTTAACACAGATTTCGGAGTGTTCCTTATGAAACCGAAGGATATTGTTTGCGTTTGCATACTAACGCCTGCATATGCAGCCTACTTGAAATAGAGTTAAATTGTATGTGTGTGTGGCGAGTTCCATGTATGTTTTAATTTATGCATTACAGACATTTCAGGTCACAGACAATAGAACCGTACACCGTGTGTTGAACTGTGCGGACACAACAATCGCAAGTCGGTTCCAATTTGAGGATCATTACAAAGGATCAATGAATATGCATTCGACCTAAGTTTTCGAAAATAGTTTATATCGTGTTTAAGTTCATTAACACATGTTTCCAGAATAAAGATAGATTAATCATCAATACCAAAATTAAGTATTTCTGCTAATAGGAGTCTAGATAACATTATTAGAAGTTTTATCAAATCTCTACCACCATTTGCAAAATATAGATTAAATCTATCATCAACACACTTGGTGTCATTTTTAAAGAAATAGGAACAGAGGACGAGAAGGCTTTATTTTTGGTGATAGATTTCACAATCTCCCTTGATTGACTCCTATTAGTAAATCTACATAGCATTCGTGGAATTTCTACATCCTTCTAAGCCCCCTGTTTTCGTATGTAATTCTATTTCTTATTAGTTTATCGTTTATACTTTACCTAGATTTGTTCGATCTTTTTTTCCATCATATATTGTTCTTTCATCAAAGTGTAAATGAATGAGGAGGAATGAAGGATAATGAAGTGAATAAATGGATAGAAAAAAATACATCTATGCAATATACCACTATCATAATGTATTCAACTTATATGCACACGTCTTTTTCAACGATTTGTCCATCTGCTATGAAATAGTGATATTTAAATAGAAGGAATGTGAATATCACGGAGTGGGTGTTGCTAGGTTGGTCAAGCTACAATGATTGTCCAACCTACAACGTTAACAAGTGGCATTCTGACTATTGTACTCTCATTATTTTCTGACAGCCGAAGACACAGCTTGATTTGGGGCAGACGTGAATAAATTTGAATATGTTGGTCTATTGATAAAAAAAAAAATGAAACCCAAACGCATAGAACATTCAATGGAACACTCACCCCATCGTCAGTGGCAATTTCACTGAGTATAGTGTCTTTGATGAAATCGTTTTCCTCCTGGGAGTGAATAGAGACTAAATGAGCACCTGGGAGTTCCTTTGTGCATCTCCCTTCTGCAGCAGCATGATGGTGTTCCTGGTCAAATAACCGGTAGCAACTGTCTTCAAAGTATGTCCAATTAGATGGACAACACTCTGCCATACGGTATAGTGACAAACAAAGTGTCAAAACCAGCAACATGCGTCCTCTGCCCATCTTCGTATAGTTCTCTAGAATGCGATAATGAAATAAATGTAAATTGTAGGCACACTTTATACATGAATATTGCTCTTGGCAACCCGAAAATGTGTTTGGGCTGGCCCGATATAGCAACAACCAATGTATGCAAACTAGATTCCAACTATCTAAGACCCTGTTCATACCTCCAGAGTTAAACCACTCTAACGAAAACCAGTTTAACAGAAACTAGTTTAACAACAGGTCTGAACGGGACCAGTGGAAAGTAGACATCTAAACTGGTTTGGAAATTTATTTCGCGAGGTAGATTTTCGTGACCAGGGACCAGTTCATCCGGTAGTTTGAACGTTCAAGACTAGTAAAGCGGCCTGTTAAAGCTTGAAATATGCATTTTACTCCTAAAATATTCCCAATGTGGAGTCCCCTGTANCCCCCCCCTCCTTCGAATCGTCCAAGCTCAATCCTGCATAGGTGTTAGAATTAGGCCTTTATAATTATCTTGGGTGAGCGAGTGTTTATCAATGAAAAAAACTACTATACCAGTTGCTCTACACCTTACTCCTGCGTCATGATGGTGTCTGCAATCATGCACCACTGGACCGCGATGAGAGCAATCGAAGATACTCCGTTCGTCGCCATTGCATCCAACGTCATCTAGAATGATATCACCTGTTCCTACACCATACGCCGCTCGTCTGAGTGTGACAATGGCACCAGGAGATCCGAGTGATCTACAGACAACGTCTCCATCACGTTGATCCCAGCCCCTATCACAAACTGTTCCCCAAGCACCATCATGATAAACCTCTACTCGACCTTCAAAGCGGCCATTACCATTAACGAGACGAACTGAAAGAAAAAACACCCCCACAAAAAAAAAAAACATTTTGATCAAGCATGCAAGATGTACCAAATAAACTATTTATGTTGCTTTTTCTTTTACTTAAACCCTACCCCTATTTTTCACTTTAAAAAAAACCCTAACACTCATGCGAATTTGGGTGGACGAATGTAGGAAATAGGCGTGTAACGCGAAGGCGAGCTGTTCAATTTCTTGCCTTCTCGCACTATGCAATAGATAATTCACCTTAGCACTGCACGTATCCGCTTCCGTCGCCAGCCATTGTCTGCATTGGTGTGAGGAGGGTTTTTTTCTTATTACACTGTGCTTTGTGATGGCCTATTTCTTTTATGCATATCGATACAATTTCTGAAACCATTTTTCGTTGTATATAACATTTATTCGGTCTTATACATTTACTACAAATTATGCATTGTCTTTCAAGTACGGTTATAATTGTTATCTTCACTCCCATGCCATATATATTGCAATATAGACTCACTTTTGATTTATTTATTTATTTATAATTCTGATATTTATACAGGGTGGCTCATTTCACCAGTTTGGTGGTCTTCCAGAGGCCCTGTTTGCAAACAACAAATATAACAATATATACAAATATACAAATGTACAAACAATATCCCTATAGGATACTATAGGCTACTAAAATCGAATACTATTAGCATTGAAAACTGTTAAATACTCAAATTGAAAAATAAAACACACGATAGTAATAATAATAATATGTACATTGACGAGAGGGGAAGTTATTAATTAATCATTTTGCTACAATTAATAGATTTGATAGAATTTAACCCCTATATCACAGTTTACAAAGTAGACAATAACGTTTTCATAGAGTATTTGAAACTGTTTAAAGTAGGCAACATTCAGGACACACGTTTAAATTTTATGCACTGGCCGTATGAAGAAAAATGTTACAAAATATGTCAGGATTAGTTTCTGTAATCAAGAACGATAACTATTTGGAATTATATTGCCCATTCTCAAAACCTAATGGCCACTACACGATGTGCCATGAAATTATTTTAAAAAACATGCCCTAACGGAACTGAGAGTGACGTCTTCTAGTAAGGTTGTCTATTTTATTTGCATTATATGGGGAATAGATTTTTACATTTTTTGTTAGCATAAAGCCTCTCTTAAGCCTCTCTTACAACCGGGCGTGCGTCTTTTGAAGACGTGCGCCTTCGCAATTTCTGGAAAGCGCAGAGTGGACGCAGAGTGAATTCCAAATTCGAGCAGAAGTAAGTGGGAAGTACTTAATAACTACGTGCGTCTTGCTCGAAGAGTGCGTCCCGCACGTGGTCTGTGCGCCTTTTTGGAAGTAGGAAGAAGTAAGTTGCACGCACGAGCTCTACTTCTAGTGCACTCAATAAGTGGGACAATCGTACGTGAGTGGCAAGTGAGGAGTGCCCTTGTCAAAAATCGTACTTACGAAGTAAGTGAGAAGTACTCACCATGTAAGTGTTACGCAAGACAATCGTGCGTCAAATTGGATAGATAATCGCAATTTGAAAACGAGCAAACCTAAAAATAACAGTTTTAACAGTCGTAAAATAATGAAGATGATGATAATGAAAATTATAGTAATAAACTGACGAAAAGAGTGTGAGGAAATCGGAAAACATGAATGAGCCTAGGCAAGGACAATCTATATAGCTTGTATTAAAAAGTATACAAATCAGAAAAACATTTGAAAACGTTTGAACTAAATCGGACATACTTCAATAATATAACTGAAAAGTGATTTCCATGCGAATTGGCAAATTGTAGTCACGTGTTATGACGTATGTTATACTGTTCTCATAACATATTGGGCTTCTTAGCATCCGCTTTAACCCACAAATGCAGACTTTTTAATACATCCAAAACGTTGAATCATTACATGCACCTGCACCCATGTATTTATGGAATAAAAAAGAAGTCCTTCTTTCGGTGAAAGGGTCGAAATACAGGGTTTTTATAGTAATGAGATATAATAAACTATCTGCAGAGAAGCGCATCACGTGACTAAAACTTGCCAATTTGCATGTAAAAATAATTGTTGAGTTACATAAACTTCATAACTTCCTTATTTGTCGTCCGTTTTGCTTCAAACTATTTTTTATATGTTCGTCTGATTGTTTTGCTTTTAATCCAAGCTGTATTTGTTTGGCCCAGAAAAAAAATAATGCTTTCTGTGTCATTTCATTGTATTATCAGGACTATACCGCCAAACAGAAAATTTGCTGATCTTTTGTTTGGGACCTGTATACAAAATAAAAACGTAAATAGATAAATACATGTAGATAAAAAAAAATAAAACCAACAAGAAAGTCTGGAAGTTTTGATCAGATGAAAAACATTAGATATATGCTAATTTGATGCCTTAAGTGAACAGCTAACAATTTCTTTACATTAAAGGTATACAACATTACCTTTTACCATCAAATTGGTATTTCCCCAGGAAATTTAATTATGATTTCTTGATGATATAAATGTAGTCATATGCTTGTCCACATCTCTATTTGAAATAGACTTTTTATCATTTTCTAAGATAATTGAGTAACAAGAAATATAAGATATTGCCAAACTTAATATATTTTATTTAATTAGATTTAATTGTTTAATATATTGGCGCTCCCAACACAGGCTTCGCCTTCTGGATCTGCGCCCTTTCCTTTAATTTGTATGTATTTTGTTTATGCTATTTCTGTATATTATTGACATTTGATTTTCTATTTTGAATATTGTATTGATGTATCCAGAAATTGTTTGTTGAAGGAAAACATAAATGTTATTTTGAATTGAAGTGAATTGAAAAGATATAACAAGAGGGTGAGCATAACATATGAGAATATAAAGTCGGTTTAGGTTCTGAAAAAAATGCATTCGATGAAATAACGGTTCAATTTTCTGAACATGAACAAAATAAAGAGCGCATAATTCTTTGATGACATCATTCAATTTGGCAATTTGGTGTATTATATTCTTTTCCCCAGATTTTCACTTTATTTCTACCTGCATATTAGTTATTCTATTTTCCTCAAATTGTTCTCTCCACGTGACTCTTTTGCTCCTATTAAAGATAGTATTATTGGGTGGAATATTCTTTTCATCCAATGTGACACTGCTAAGAAGTATGCATCGTCGCCTTTTACATTAATGCAAGCGGAGGAAGCGCATTTCCCAACACACTTTTCTGAGGTGCTGATCACGTTCGTCGTCTGCGTGTGACGTACTTCAGAGGTACAGTAGAAGTACTCACCACGCACTGTGGAAGTAAGTCATACACACGAATGTAGTGTGCTCATTCCCCATATTGTTAACGCGTGCATTGGACGTGAGTGCAAAGTACGATGCTCTTGCTCGTAAAGTACGCTTCAACCATGTCAACGCAGAAGTTTTTTCATGTTTCGCCTGCGTTACACGCACGCCTAACGCATTTACTCAGTACTTTAATCGTGCAACCTCTGACCGTGCTCCCTGCGTCCTATTTGGCGCAGAGTGGAAGTAGCAAAAAACTTGTCGACCAGTTTTCGGGCTGCGTGCTCTGCGTCGTGTCTGCAACCACCAATAGACGTACTTCCCACGCACGTGCAACTCACCACTTGACCCATTTTTTTGGAAGCAGACCACACGCAGACCGCATGCACGTCCGGTTGTAAGAGAGGCTTTACAACCGGACGTGCGTGCGGTCTGCGTGTGGTCTGCGTCCAAAAATGGGTAAAGTCGTGAGTTGCACGCGCGTGGGAAGTACGTTTTTTAGTGGTTGCAGACACGAAGCAGAGCACGCAGCCTGAAAACCGGTCGACAAGTTTTTTTTTCTACAACCACTCTGCGCCAATTAGGACGCGGGGAGCACGCTCAGAGGTTGCACGATAAAAGTACTGAGTAAGTTCGATAGGCGTGCGTGTAACACAGGCGAAACATGCAAAAAAACGTCTGCGTTGAAACGTACTTTACACGCAAGAGGCTCGTACTTTGTACTCACTTCCAATGTACGTGTTAATAATTTGGGGAATGAACACACTACATCCGTGTGTATGACTCACTTCCTCAGTGCGTTTGAGTACTTCTACTGTACCTCTGAAGTACGTCACACGTAGACGACGAACGTGATCAGCACCTCAGAGATATGTTTGTTGAGAAATGCGCTTCCTCCGCTTGCATCAACAAACGTAAAAGGCGACGTTGCATACTTCTTGGCAGTGTCACATTGGATTAAAAGAATATTCCACCCAATAATACTATTTTTAAGGTTCGCAGACGTATAGTACAGTCACTTATCTGCATATAATATGCATATTCTATGGAAGAAAGAGCCGAATGTGAGTGGTAAAATCAAACATTCCCCACTCTTTCTCAATTTTTAGTGGGCGGTTTTGCAATGTTACTTTTTAAACTTTGCCTCAAACTGCTAGATGCAAAGCTATATCCTATAAAAAGGAGAGGCACATGAATAGGCATATGCCCCCTAAATTTTGGCATCCAAAAAAAAATTCTCTCTCCAGATTTCCTCGGCATTAGATTTCATTCTAATGTACATTAACTTTTTTTAAGTTGTTATGCAGAATGTTTCAGGATTCTTGACGAAGAAATTGCATTCCCAAAATGACAGGGACGTGACCCTGAGCTCCGTTCGTCTAGAAATAAACTCTTTCTGATGAAGGTGACCTGAGACCCCCTCCACCTGTGTCTGCGAGCCTTCGGCACTTAAGCTTCCTCCCCCTTCATGCCCTCTCGGTTTCTTTGATTCCTTGCATTGGGCGCCACAGATAAAGCCTCAATCTCTGGTACAGAATGTTTAATCTTGAGAAAACGCCACTTTCATCATGATCATGAGCTTTCAATCTCCCTATCGTGCTCGGATACCACCTCCCACACCCTCGCCCGGTTTGTTTCTCCACCTCATTTCCCTTGGTATCCGAGCTGATATATCCATGGTAAGACCTATACAATTATATTTGTTCAGATTTCATTCTCCACATTAGTTACTCCAGTGCAGAATTTTAATGTTCAGAAAACACAACTTTCATAATCTGTTTTTTTTTCCCGCAAAAATCTTCCTCCCATACCCTCCCCGCTCGGTGTCTTCATCTCATTGTCCCCCCCCCCCCCCCCTGTAAGAATGATATAATGTCAGATGTCATTCCTCCCTACCGTGTGAGGGGTAGTATACCCCATTCCACACCCTCCTCCACTCGGTCTCTTCGCTCTTTCGATTTGACCTGCTCTTGAATTTAATGGCCTGTACTCCCCAATGGGTCGACCCATGGTACACCACTGCTAGGACCTGTTGTGACTGTATAAAGACGATTACACCATTATTCCAACAGGCATTATCCTGATGAACTTGGTGAGTAGATTGCCAACAAAGGCACTGATGTTCTACATCAATGTGATAAAAGTGAGGCTCTTACCTTTTAATGCACACTGCACTCCGGCATCTTCATAGTGCTGACAATTATTATTTCCCAAGCCACCATTATGACATTCAAATAGGCTTCGTTCAGCTCCAGTGCATTGAAGATCATCGAGAAATATCTCCCCGACACCTCTTCCAAACGTCGCTTCGCCAAATACATCCACTGCAGATGGGTATCCCAATGTTCTGCATACAACATCACCGTCGAGCATATCCCAAGAATTATCACAAATCGTTCCCCAGGTACCGTTGATGAGAACCTCTACTCTACCCTCGGCATTGGTATTCCCTTCAGCTAGTCGAACTAAAATATTAAAATGATATTAATATTTGAACATTTCTCTCAATATGACTGTTTTAATTATCGTTGTCCTCAATCAAAAGTACATACACAGGTATGCAAAACAACGTCACCAGTCTTCTATTTTTTATTTGATTTATTCGTCAGTAGCAACATACATGACTGGATAACCCATGAGAGCCGACAAGGCTTATTTCCAATGGGGTCCACGACGTTAACATAGAAGACTACATAGCAATCAAAAAAATAAAACATACATGTATTTATTCCTACGTAACTTTCCTACACTTATGAATATAATGTGAACACATAGAATCATCATCAATATGAACCTTATTAGACAAACACATGTTGAATAGCAGATAACACCAAGATACAGATAACACAGAAAAAAAATATATGAAACATAATCTTAAACAACATCTAACAACGAAAAAGAAAGGGATAATCTCAACAAACGTACAGAATGGAGATAAATATGAGAGTTTGTCTAATCAACTAAGTTAAGGAGAGGACGAATTTAGAAGATTATGTTTCAACACCTTTTCAAAATGCAGAAAGTTCTTAATTGCTCTTATATGATCTGGTAGGGAGTTCCATAATATAATTCCATTACAGTAGAGGCAATTTCCAGTTTGACTTTTTCGTTTAGGAACTACAAAATTAAATCGTTTATTTCTAGTGTTATGCTTATGAATACTTGAAGTGCGAGTAATATGAATTGATAAATAACGGTTAACATTGCAATAAACAAATCTTATGAACATGATGTAGGATGAGTTCATTACATCTGAGATCGATCCGGAGAAGACCTGCTGTTTGCAGTTCATTTTTACTGAATATGTGTTAGTTCGAGAAACGATAACTTTAGGCACATTTAAGATCAAAATAAAAAAAAATTATAGTATCGACTTACAATCATTAAAAA
>BQKZ01015456.1:0-10186 GCA_036244855.1 Temnopleurus reevesii | reverse complement strand
AGACACCACATCAAGCTTGGTCAGCCAAGCGTAGCCCCATTCTCCACAGAAATTGGAATTCTATTGTGTTTCTTCAGGAATTTGTAGTGCTTCTTGCATTTCACATATAAGTCAGGTGTATTATGTTGGTGTAGATCATAAACTAAAATGATAATTTTTTAGATTTTGTCAATTATTACTATCAATGTTAGATATTCTATTCATTGCAATTGGAAAGCTACTGCATTTATTCAAGCATTAGCTTTGTAAATTTACCATGTATACAGGAATTTACCCATAAAATAAATTGTATGTTGTACTCTTTTTTTTTATTTATTTATTCTGTCTCTTTCATTTTTTTCATAACAAACAACAACAATTAAATGAAAAATACATTTTTACCGTAAAAAAAAAAGAAAATGAATGTTTAAGGCATCAAATTATACTTATGGTCCCATGTCATGAGGTCGCACAATTTGGGTTACATAGTCAAAATTGGCAAAAATCATAATTTTTTATATGATGTAGGTACTAATACCTTCTTTCAATTTCAGAGGGTTTTCAATAAAATTTCAGCTTCATTTATACATAATTAGCTAATTAGTGGTTACAAGCTCCATTGACGCCAGTGTAAATGGAAATCTTTAAATGCGTTTTTCTCAAAATCGATCCTTTGCACAAAATCAAGTGTAAAATTAAATTGGTACAAGGTATAAACTTAAAATCTTCAGAATATATTAATAATAATCTAATTAATACAGAAATGTGTTAAATTTGAATGACAAATATTTCTGACTTGGTTTCAATGACCTGTTATTAATTACCATATTTTATGTCACATTTTTAAAACATTTCTATGTGCGAGAAGTCTCAATGACCAAATTAAGATCTTCTTACTGGATATAAACTAATGAGGGGACTGAGGAGCTTGTTATACGACAAGGTGCAAGTAAAGTGTCTCTTTGTGCCATTAATTAATTATCTAATTAGCTAATTATCACCTTCCAGAACCTATAAACGTACATACATGTACAGTGTAAATGAATCAATAAGATCTTTTCATTAGATATCATCTTGCATAAGGCACAAATGTGTAGCTGAGAAGCTTTTGTAATTCTGTAGTATTAAATTGTTTTAATTAATATCTCATTTACTGTAGAGAATTGTTAACTTTGAGAGGCAGCAACAGTAAAAAACATACAAAAATATTAACGGTCCAAATAATTCACCTCCTCGTCTCCCTCCTCCACCTGCTCCGTTACCCCTACTACTTACCACATGTTGCTGCCACTTATTAGTCTAAACGTTGTTTGCAATGAGTTCTTCAACAATTATAGCTCACTCATTTGGTCTTTAGAATTGGACCTCAATTGACCAAATAGGTTAAAGGTTTGCTTAGTTATGAAATGTTTTTTTTTATTTCAGGCTATTTGAAAAATGTGACACCACCACCTTTTTTCATACATCAAAAAACAATTAAAATTAAGAAATATTAAAATAAATAGAAAACCTGAGTGAAATTCATGTTATGAGTCTCTCCAGTATTTACATTTTGCTGCACAATGAAGCAGAAAAAGTAAAATGAGAATAAAGATTGTTGAGCTAATATCATCGTTTTCCTCCTCCTCCTCCTGCTCCACCACCCCCTACCACTCGCCATATTTGTTGCTGTCACTTTTTTGTTTCAACTTTGTTTGCCACAATTTTTTCTCACATTGGTAGCCCTTCAGACTAGCTTTTAAATGATACCTCAACTGGCTTCATAGAGTAAGGGGTTGCTGAGTTTTAACAATTTTTTATCGTCAATTTTGCGGAAAATGTAATTTAGCCACCATTTTTCGCATCTATTAATCAATAAAGAAAAATAAAGAAAATAACAAAATAAATAGAAAATAAAAATGAAAGTCATGTTATAAGTCTCTCATACAAGTAATTTTCACTTGCTGCAAAAACTAAGTAGCTCCATGAAGAAACAAATGTGAAACGAGACCAAACTTTGTCGAGGAACAGCTCCCTTCCTCATTTCCCTCCTCCGCCTGCTCCTCCTCCGCCTGCTCCACCACCCCCTACCACTTGCCACATTTGTTGCTGTCACTTTTTTGTTTCAACTTTGTTTGCCACAGTTTTTCTCACACTTGTAGCCCTTTAAATTATCTTTAAAATGAGACATCAACTGGCCTATTCGGGTCAGGGGTTGCTGAGCTATGACATTTTTTTGTTGCCAACTTTGTGAAAAATGTAACTTCGCCACCCTTTTTGCGCTCCAGCTTATGACATGGGACCATACATAAGTTTATAAGATTTTTATTTATACTTATATCTCAACTTTGAATGTTTTCATGTTTCTTACGTGTTTATTAATGTTCTGGCTCCTATTTTTAAGTTTCTTAAGCATTTCACCAAGAAGAATCTCAGGTATTATCATTAATATCATAATCATCATTATGTATATTTACCTACATTATATACCTATTAAGTGATAATCTGGCTTTATGAATTTGCATGATATAATGAATCAGTACTCTAATGTGTTTCTTCAAGCTGTCATAGAGCATTGAGCATTTCACATATTAAACCAGGTATATGTTGGATCAACTTTATTCCTGTTTGTTCATTTTATGGAGTTATGGAGTAGTATTACACTTTGAATATCAATTGACAAAGTCATTTTCTTTCATGCATTGAGTTTTATTGAAGTTTACAAACCTTGACTTTGAAGGAGCGGCTATCAGCTTACATTGCAGTATCTTTTAATTTTTTCTTACAGTTTATCTGCATTTCAACTCTCGAGGAAAATTCAATGTGAATATATTTAATTCATTTCTTGTTTGATTTTCATTTCTTTTTTTATTATCACAGAAAAAAAATTGTGCATTGAATGAAGAAAATTGTACCACCTGACACAATAACAGTCAGAAAGATTCATTATTCTCTACATGGTGTAATTTTTTTTCTAATCACCCACATAATCCACGCACAAATGTAAACGCTTCATAAAACATCGTAAATAGGCAACAGTGTATAGTGGTAACAGATGAGTGTACATGGAAGAGAGTACACACCCTTCATTGAAACTCACAAAAAAGGNAGATCATAAACTAAAATGATAATTTTTTAGATTTTGTCAATTATTACTATCAATGTTAAATATTCTATTTATTGCAATTGGAAAGCAAAGCACTTATTCAAGCATTAGCTCAACTCTACATTTACTTTATATACAGGAATTTACCCATAAAATAAAATGTGTATTGTACATAAGTTTATAAGATTTTCATTTATACATGTACACTGTACTTACATTTCAACTTTGTGTGATTTCATGTTTCTAACGTTCTGATTTTTAAAATATATTCTAGCTACTTTTTTAAAGTTTATTTCACCAAGAAGGATAATGACTTTCTTCAAATCTCATGAATGTATTATCATTAATATCATCATCATTATGTATAATACCTACATTTTATACCTATAAAGTGATATCTGGCTTTATGAATGTGCATGATATCATGAATCAGTACTCTAATGTGTTTCTTCAAGCTGTCATAGAGCATTGAGCATTTCACATATTAAACCAGGTATATGTTGGATCAACTTTATTCCTGTTTGTTCATTTTATGGAGTTATGGAGTAGTATTACACTTTGAATATCAATTGACAAAGTCATTTTCTTTCATGCATTGAGTTTTATTGAAGTTTACAAACCTTGACTTTGAAGGAGCGGCTATCAGCTTACATTGCAGTATCTTTTAATTTTTTCTTACAGTTTATCTGCATTTCAACTCTCGAGGAAAATTCAATGTGAATATATTTAATTCATTTCTTGTTTGATTTTCATTTCTTTTTTTATTATCACAGAAAAAAAATTGTGCATTGAATGAAGAAAATTGTACCACCTGACACAATAACAGTCAGAAAGATTCATTATTCTCTACATGGTGTAATTTTTTTTCTAATCACCCACATAATCCACGCACAAATGTAAACGCTTCATAAAACATCGTAAATAGGCAACAGTGTATAGTGGTAACAGATGGGTGTACATGTATGGAAGAAAGTACACACCCTTCATTGAAACTCACAAAAAAGGGAAAATAGCAAAAATAGCCACTGTAGACAGGCGACTATAGACTAGTTTGCAAGCACATACCCTAGACATTCGGTGTGTGCATGCGCAGAGCATGAGACACTCAATGAGACACACAATGCATACTCTGTACATATCACTCTCTGTGCATGCACACAACGAAACCCCAGGGTCTGTTCTTGCAGACTAACTATAGACAGGTTCTATGACCCCCTTCAAAGCTAGTTTTTAAAGTGGCTTCAACAGCTGGTCATTGAAAGAAAACTGACCCCTAAAAACTTTTCTCGTAAACCACATGTATGATCAAAATATTATCTTGTACACTGTATAGGTACATAGCTTTTCAACAGCCGAAAGTTTATGACTCTATCTCAGAACACTGTATCTACAGGATTTAAAATTATTACTTTTGGAACACTAGCCAGGAGGTATAGCTAACATTATGGAATTTTATTTCATTATTTTTAGGTTACTTACATTCTAAGGAAAGAAAATTCACTCTGAATAATCAATAGCTGCAATTATATCAGTAAGATATTCAAAAAAAAAAATAACTGAATCAACTGTATCTATAGACAGCAGATTGTACCCCACCTATTCATAAAGTTCTAAGCAAGCACTTATCTCGATGATATAAAAATAAAAATGTTCAAAATCCATCCACAAATCTTAATCCTTCAAAAAACATTTTATATAGCCAACAGTGTGTGGTGATAACAGGAGTGCGTATCAAAGAGAGTACACACCTTTCATTGAAAATCACAAATAAAAGAATGTGCAGCCAACAAGATTAAAATATGAAGCATGTAATTTCTTGTACAGATTGGTGATCATTTCTAAGTCCATTGTAATTGAAAGTGAACACAATTATTTGGGGTTTGAAAAACATTTTTTTATCTTTAAAATGGATTGAACTGAATTGCAAAGTTGATCAATGGAGGAATATGATAAAGGAATTTTCTAAAAATTTAAAGAGTTTTTCATTTTCAACAGTGTACAAACTTGTTTCGTGGGTGTGTCCCCATTGATTATTCTGTGTGAGATACATGTAGGCTTCATACAAGTTAAAAAATAGTTTAAAGCCCAAGTATAGTTTTGGTAAAAATTAAGAAATTTGAAAAAATTTTATGTTTATCATGACATGCACATACACATTTTGAAACCATAGCGTATTTTTTTATGAACTGATTCTTTTGAAAATTTGAATTTGACCGTTAAATCATATTTAGCGCCCTATTATGGTTATGACATTATTTTGCTTGATATCGGGCATATACAAAGTTATTTCCGAGATTTGACAATAGAATGATATAGAGATATACACACCAATTGAATTCTCAAATTTTCATACAATTCTGAGCATGGGAAGTTGTCCTTTATCAAGAAAGAAAATGTTGAATTAAGTGTCAAGAAGCACGACACTAAAAAATTACATATTTTAGGTTATAGCTTTTTCCAAACTCGTTCATTTTTCATGCAATCTTTTGTGCAATATGTTTGTCATACTATATTTCATTTCATATAGATTTGAAGACAAAATCTGGCGATAAAAATATTTGCTTTTACCAAAACTTTACTTGGGCTTTTATCATCAAAGCTTTTTAATTGTAAAGGCTTAATATCCCTAAAACTAAAAGATTGTTCATGGGAGTTGGTGAATAAAGATTAAGTTAAGAAAAATGTCCCATAATTTTGAAGATACATTCTAAACACGAAAATGTTAATGAATCAAATAATATGTTTTGGTAGAGTATTTGTCCCTTCACATTTCGGTACCATTTGCAATGGAATAATTGAATGCATGACTGAACAACAAATAGTCAATTGAACAATGTAGAATCTCATCTGCACAAAGTGACTGATTTAGGACAATGGCAATATTTCAACAAAAATTGTAACACATGCAGACAGTAAAGCTTATGCACACTCACATGCACAAACTGGTAAAAATACAAAACATGCATACACACACACGCTTTTTTTTTCACAAAAATACAAAATGATTTGGGCAGGTCAAACTTGTGTGGAGACTACTTGTCTTTCCAAGCAAAAAAATTGTGGCCGAATTGTTAATAGGCTTAGCTCGTATTCAGCATGTGCCTCTCAAATTCAGTTTTAGTTACAGCCAATGACATCTGTTTATTGACTTTATCTTATGATAAATGTGCTAACATTCTACGTTTTAGTTACAGCCAATGACATCTGTTNGAAAAACATTTTATATAGCCAACAGTGTGTGGTGATAACAGGAGTGCGTATCAAAGAGAGTACCCACCTTCCATTGAAAATCACAAATAAAGGAATGTCCAGCCATCGAGACTCAAATATGATGCATGACATTTCTTTCAAAGATTACCAACAATTGTTACATACATTGTAATTGAAAGTAAACAAAACTATTTATGGTATACAAAGCATTTTAATCAGTTAAATCAATCAAGTTGGGCAGAAAATCGACTGCACTAATATGCAAACAATGATGGCATCTATAAAGGAATATTAAATTGAAGAATAATCATGCAAATGTAAATGAATAATGGTATATCAATAATATGAATCAATATGGAGATTTTATTATTTTCAAACAAACTACATGTAGTTCATTTATAGTGAATTTCATGTACATGTACATCAGGACAAAGAATACTTATAGGACTCTTTTTCCATTTCCCTCTGGACAGGTAATACATTTTGTGGGGTACTTTTTGAGCTAATGGGGGCTACTGTTAAGGTTTAGGGGCTAATCCCACATTGGCCTGTACATTTTTTTAAGCTGCTGTACATGTAAATAAGAGGTATATCGTGAAATTTAAAGCAAATGAATGGTCCGTCATATTCATTTTAGTTTTTATGTATATTTTCATTTAAAACAAATTGAATGTTGAATCCGATTAATACAGGGATTAATTTTACTTTTCCAATTTAACCAACAGTTATAGAAAAAGAGGAAGCCTTTTCATCACTTTACTGTACATTTCTCTGTGAAAAAGTTGATAACAAAATATCTGTTGTGTAGCAATCACGCAATAATGCGCAGCATATTGCAATGCAATACCTGTAAGGGAACCAAGCCCTGGAATTATCGTGCTCCCCTGGAATAAAGAAAAATCAGATGAACTGTAAAAAATTGTAACAAAATCAGATAAGCCATATCAGCAAGCTATGCATTTTCATAGCCTCCATGAATATCACGATCCCTGCCAATCATGGGCATCCATGTGATCAGCAACTTTGACTGAATCTGTGGCGCTCTTGCAAACAACTTCCCATTCACTTAGAAATATTTTCAAAAAGAGATCAATCAGATTCAAGATAAGGGTTTAACATGATTCTTTCCAATAAACATTTTTAAAAATCTATCTTTTTAACATGCATTGTTTGGACCAGGAAAATGTTATAATGGGTTAAACAAGACAATTTTTGTAAACAAAAGTTGTAACACATGAACACAGAAAGGCTTTTTTTTACACACTTGCGCACACTCGCACACACTCAAGCACACACATACACACCACTCACACCCACACCTCTTTGTTTTTCACCGGACACGCAGGAGTCAGGACAGTCTCAACACAGATATTCTTTATCAGTCCGTTTTCAGAAACTGATTCATCAACTGGGACAGTGCCAATCAGATGAAATCATGAAGATTTTAGCAAAGTTGAGCTGAGCCAGGAAAGTGGAAGGCATTTGCTGTTTGTAAGTTCATTTTTTCATTGATTTTGGGGAAAATGCCGGTGTTTGGACACCAAATGATTCTTTAATTAATACAGATCTAGTTGTGCTACAAGTAAATCACTCTAGTTACCGGCGAAATTTAAGCGCAAATTCTTGGAATGCGTTATCCTTTTTTGGCATGTCTGGTGATCAGCGTCTTCTTCATCACTACTTTTTTATTTGACTTTCTTCATCATCATCATCATCGCTATAAGTACAGACCACCATTGGGTGTATTTTCGTACTTTGGTAAATGCTCCGTGACTTAACTGTAGCGTTGTCATGCAGCGTCAATTACTAGAGCTAAAACATACTTTTGGGGTGAACAAACAAGGTCAATCTTCAATAAAATAGAAACAACAAATATGTTTGAAGCTTTCGAACTAGTACACATTCACAACACACACCACCGCGCCGCCCACGTCCCAGATCCCACGAGCCGACAGACACCGCAATCTCATCGGATCGTGTCGCGAGGAGTTACGGCATGAACTTCCCATGGGCGTCCGTTGTGTGTTTACGACACCAAACACCCCACATATTACCGAAGATTTCAAGGTGAAAATCATGTCAATGTTTATAATTAAATTTATCATACAATCTAATGTATATTCATTTCAACGACTGCATATAATTAAAATCAAATCAGTACTTACAATCTGCAAAATTCCAAGGATTTTATGATAGTCCGAATCTGTTTGCCGTTCCCACACACGTCGCCAAAAGTTTGACACTTGTGGGTTATGGAATGCCAATTGGTCAACTCAGTCAGCCGTGTGTTGCATTTCGTTTATGACATTAATTTGGGGTGTTTGGTTGTTTGTTTGTTGTTGTTTTTTTTTGGGGGGGGGGGGTCGTCGAATCCCGTGCTTATATTTTCAAGTACACACTAGAATTTAAACAAAACACGACATGTATTTGAAAAACAATTTTAATGCAGGACCTCTGGTGATTAATTCAAACGATCATTATAATAACTTTGGTTTTCATATTTTAAATTGGTATAAGTTTGTTTGACTTTTATGGATCAACCAACAAAAAAAAATTAATATTTTAAATGATAATATTTTTCTTACAATTTTGCTTTTTCTATTCAAACATTAATGGTTCGTCACAATTATCAGCTTCCTTGATATTTTAGAATCTGACACAGGTCACTTAAATCACATGATCTAAAATGTTTACTGCAAACAGACATTTTACCTTAGAAGGTCTATTTTCGACAGTAAACATGATGAAAGTGGCTTTATCCAAATAAGTCACTGTTTTAGAATTGTTTTAAAAGAATATCCAAGCAATATGAAATCAAAACATGTAAGATAAAATCGTCACACCAGACAAAGTACTCCTTTTTATATTTGACTAATTGCATGCAGATATTTATCATTTTAATGAAATTTGATAAACCGTCTAAATAAGTGCTTATCAATTTTTATTATCATTATTTCATATAGGGCCTACATTTGAGTGTTAAAGACTAAACAATTTTATTCAAACATTAACCCCATTTACCATGTTTGCAATATATCTATTTCATCGATAAAGTTCACATTTTCTGGTGTTAATAGACACCATTGTTTAACGCTGTTTTCGTTTTTAAAAATCTCAACTGCAAGATTCTAAATGCTTCCTAAATGGTTGATGATGAGCAAAGACTAAGCTGTGAAAATATTAGGCTTAAAAGATCATCATTTAGTGCTTAACAAAAAGTAAAATTAGAAATATCACCTACATAGACATAATGTGCAGTAATAAGCGACAATGAAGGCTTTATTCATTATATAGCTTGATAATGGCTTATGAGTTCTTCCTTTTGCATCATTCAATGTTTGTTCATCCATCTGAATGTAATAACAGAGGTCACACATTTTGATTTGAGCATGATAACATCTTAATGTGTGACAATATCTTAAAATCAACACCCCGATGTATCTTCGCACCGCTCTTTCATAGGTATTTTCATAGGTACATAAATAAAAAATAACAAAAGAATGTATTTTATGTCATGATAATCTTTACTTTCCTTACTTGATTTTATTTCGTTTCTTCTTCTTCTTCTTCTTCTTCTTCTTCTTCTTCTTCTTCTTCTTCTTCTTCTTCTTCTTCTTATTATTATTATTATTATTTTTTTATTATTATTATTATCATTATTATTATTATTATTTCTATTTTTGCATTCTCGCTTTCCTTTATGTTACTTTTCTTCCTCCCCTTTTCATTTAAATAAAATTTGGCACTTCTCTCTAAATTTCAAATGTTATAGATTCAAGTAAAAGGCAAGTTTTAGAACTGTTTAGGCACTTATTATTTGCCATTTAGGAATAAGTCTTCGTAAATAATTAATCCGTTGACTACTTAATTCTGTAATTCCCATAGACTTTGTGCACGGACCACCCTGTTCAA
>BQKZ01015448.1:8213-18445 GCA_036244855.1 Temnopleurus reevesii | reverse complement strand
TTCTCAAATTTATCTGAAATTGGTCGGAAATTGAAGAAATTATCCAACGGAATTTTAATTGGCCTTTAAGTAAACGGGAACGATATCAATGTCTTATTAACCTACTTCTGATAGTTATATACTGTCAAAACATGGAATATTTTGGTCAAGACAAACATATCGGTCGGACGGGTGTGCGTCTATCGAACTTTAGTACCTTCAAGAGTTGTACGGGCAATCAGAATTGTCGAAACGAAAAACGCCAACAGGTTTTGTTTAAAAAAATTAAATCATGTAGTAGGCTAATAAATACAATTCAATTCAATTGTTTCAAATAATTTCATTTAAACCCGGGGTCCGTTGCATAAAACTTAATATTATAAGAACACTTTCAAGACTTATAACTACCATTAATACGATGTGCAATAGGAAATCATAGTCAATGATAAATCATCCTTGTGAATTCCATCAATTTGATTCGATATTTTCCCAATTTTTATAACCTTTAAAATTGAGAGGTTTAACTTAACCCAGGTCTAAGTCATTGTCATTTAGACTCTTGGTTTAACTATTCAATAGACCCGGGTCTTAATAACAATGACTTAGTCCACCTCGCTATCGGAATACGGGCCTTAAAGGTTCTTCGTGAGCTCAAACGGCCTCTTTGAAACTTTTGTTTAATGTTATTTTCTATATCAACAATTAGACCAAAATCTTCAGTCTGTATCATCTAACCTAGACCTTAGTGATTCCCAAAAAATCTATAAAAAAAAAATTAACAGTATTCCTGAGAATCTTGCTGTCAACGTGTATAGGAAAACAATGACTTACGGGCCAAGAAATGACAATAGTATGGTAAACTGATGTAAATGACTCTTTATTACCATATTTCAGATTTATGATCATGTATTTTCTTTGATTTTTTTTGTGTGAATGAAAAGAAAGAGATCAGGTCGGGCTAATTTCAGAGGGCTAGTCCGTCGAGAGCAACCAAATAACGGGTTTTTAAGCATAAATGTAAAGCCCCGGTCACATAGGGCCCCGGAAGCAACACGATTCAACACGACTCTTTGTTCGGAGGCAGTTAACACGATAACAAAGAGTCGTGTTGAATCGTGTTGCCTCCGGGGCCCTATGTGACCGGGGCCTAAGCCCTTGTTTCTGAAGTGTTTATCAATCATGGAAGCACAACTGAAAAATGATTGAAAAGAAAACAAAACCTTATTAAATGCGGTATGATAAGATTAAAAACCAATACCAGGGGAGTCACTGGTCACGGAAATTGGCTTTACAAACATCACAAAACCGGTAGTTTCTTGGGACCTAATCTACTCATGTTTCAAAACATTTCAAAATTAAAATCGGGAAAAAAGATTTTTAAAATTGTTTTGACATGTTTACGATTAGATGTCAGATTAAAAATTCCCTTAAAGATGTGATCAACAATTTGCCAATTACGATTTAGTAAAAGGTATATTAAACATAATTACATCACAACTATATATTTAAAAAAAATGTGAATTGAATGAAAACTGAAAGGGAATACGGTAATGTGATGAGATAAGCGGGCAATGAACTCACTGAATTATGACCGACATTTCGCATTGGTAATTGAGATCAGACTCAAATCGCAGCCATTAATTATTTTCAAATAATTGGAAGCCATTTGGAACCCAATGTCTGATGTCAGTTTGTGGTTCAGTTCATCTGAATATTGATCGCTCTCCATGACATTTGGTTGGAGACAATCTTCTGAACAAAAGCAACCCGTGTATGATGAATCAAAAGAAGTTAGATAAATTTAAATAGTGAATTGAAGTCATTTATTCATCAACATCATTACTGTCATCATCATCAAAACTATCGCCGACTATCACCTTCGTTTTCCTCTTCTTCTTCATCATCTTCTTATTATCATTATTCTTGTTCACCTTCATCGTCATTTTAATCGCCTTCAGCATCTCATCATCATCATTACCATCATTATCATCATCATCATCGTCATCATCGTCATCGTCGTCGTCGTCGTCATCATCATCGTCATAAATAACATCATCATCATTATCATCATCATCAACAACATCATCATCATCATCATCATCATCATCATCATCATCATTCCATCATCATCATCATCATCATCATCATCATCTCATCATCATTCTCACAATTATTATTTTACCCTCGTCATCATACTCATCATTATCATCATCATCAATATCATCAATATCATCAATATCATCATTATCACCACCATCACCATCACCATCATCATCATCGTTATCATCATCATTATCTTTACAACCATCCCAACCAATGACAACGCCCTTATCTCCATAACCATCTCAAGTCAATTCATCCAAGATTTTCAAAACCCACATCTTTGGCTTCTCCTAAAACTCCCATAATAACTATATCAAGATTTACATCAAGTTAAATCAAATTTGACAGTTTGCTTCCTCCAAGAAGAACAGACTCTGGGCAGATGTCCCTCATTATTTCCGTATGACATGTTGAGGATCACATAATGAAGCGATTGAACTTCGAATCCCTTGCCCTACATGCATAATCAATAATAACTTCCTTTCGTATGCTAACCCATTAACTTCGGAAACGGGTAGCTCCTGTGTAAAGTTTGTGGATATATACACGACACAGTGGTAAAAGGGTTAAAAGGGTTTGAAGTGAGTGAAAGTGAGCATGGTGGAAGTAGATCTCGCTATTAAAGCTGAGGATAAGTTAGCAATGGTCATGGTGAAAAAAATTGTTGTATTCACAAATTATTTTACATGCATAAGATATTCCAAAGGCCGACTCAGACATTTGCGTTTTAGCCTGCGTGGCCGAGCGTTATCGAAAATTAAAAAAAACACTCCATTGACGCACAAATACGCAGGTCACACGGTGGATGGACGCTCAGCTTACGCTCCTCCAGCGCCAGCTGAATGTCAGTCCACCATCTGATCAGCGTATAGTGTGTGTCAGGGGAGCGTTTTAATCGTCAAAAACGCTCGGCCAACGCAGGCTAAAAACGCGAGGGTGAGAGTCGGCCTTAATAATACCCATCCTGATAAGAATGAATTTGCACGATATTTTCATTTGATTCTCGCACGTATTCCCGCATATTTTGGTTTACATATGTCACAATCCAAGAGCAATCAACTACTACTCTTTCGGAACACCGGCAGAGTTTTCCGCCAATTGATTAGGAGATACTCTAATGGCGTTTCCGGTCGTACGTTTGTGAAATGTGAATTTGCATCTATTTCTTAAGTGAGGCTGTGTGATGGTGAAGAAAAGAGATGCGCGGTGATTTTTGTTATCATTCTGTGATAAATCATGGATGCAGAGTCGATGCTTGATGTCTCATGAATCTGTCCATCTATCAAAAGCAACGAACTGCTCAATCGATAGAGTGTTCAGCTTTGAGTGAAACAATTTCATATTGCATGCGTTCTAACACCATAGCTAACGCGTATTAAAATAATTGTTTTAAATAAGCCATTGCACCAAAAAAAATCCCAAATATTACAAAGTGCAATAATGCACTGTGTTTTTTTTAATTGTGTACGAACCAGCTTTATCACACCTGTTTGATAATGATTTCGTAAATCGTATCATTAGTCATTTTAATTAAATGAAAATGAACTCACCAATCCCTGACAGTTGCTAATGGCAACGCGCGATTCCGTATACCGCGACACAGCACCTTTATAGAAACAATTCGTCTTCGGTGTAAACGACTCCATCGTCCCGTCCTCCAAATATCTCTCCACAACAAAACGAGGCGCCACTATCCTCATATCCCTCGTCACATTTAAAATCATATGAGCTCCAAACGCCTCCACTGCGAAGTGGAACTGAGCGTCCACCTCTTCCACGTCATCGATCACCTCGTCGTTTAGGCCGTCAACATCACGCCGTCTTCGCCGACGTCGGTGTTCGTCGGCGCGTTTCGCTCGTATATAATCCAATTCATCCTCCTCGGTGTCGGTCGAAAGGTCATGCGTTAGGAAGTCTCCTTCCGGGGTCGACCGATACGGTCGGACTAATCGATAATCGTCCAATTTTGAAAATAAATGTTCTGTGGTGATGAAAGGATGAGAAAATTGAGAAAGAAAAATTTATTAAAAATTATGATATTTTTTTGATATATCTCGATAACTTTTAAACTGAGATCAAGTGAAAAATCTACTTTTTATTTTTGTTCAAATGATAGGAATTTTACATTTTACATTTTACAAATGATTTCAATATTTGAGAAAATAATGAATATAGTAATCATACGACATCACTTGCTCATATTGAAAGCATTAAGAATATTTAAAGAACAATCATTTAAATTTGGTGCGAAGTGTGAGCATTCTGATTCTAGCAAAACTTCCTTCATAAGTTAAGCCCCGGTCACATACATGACATACATGCCCGGAAGCAACACGATTGAACACGACTTTTTGTAAATTCACAGTTATCAGCCTCAGAACAAAGAGTCGTGCTGTGCTTTTGTGGCCCTATGTGACCGGGGCCTTACAAATGAACCTAATCACACTATAATCATCCAAAGTCTATTCATAGAATGAATGAAATTACTTACCATGTTTTGGGTGGAGCTTTGGTTTCAAAGTGTCAGCATCTACCTGTAAAAAGAAAAAAGAAGAAAATAATATTCCTAATGAAAATAAGCAAATATTTATCGTAAAAGAAATTTAGAAATTACTTCTTTCAATACTCCAATATGGTGAACATGGTGAAATCCGTTTCTAAGCTGCTTAGGAAGAATAATCACTTCTTATTTTTCCAAAATAGGAATGATCAATGTTACGTGGAGAGGATTAAAAAATCATTCTCATAAAATTTTTAATTTGTCATTGTAAGAATGAAATGCAGAATCACAGGTTCGTTAATGATTGATCCCTTTTGCGAATCTTTTGAGATATTGTTTTAAATAATAACAAAGCATTCTAAATTCTGTTTCGAATTACCTCATCATTTTGATTAAATTTTATGGAAATATAAACTGTAACCGCTCTCTATTATATATTTTTAAAAAGCGCTAACAAAGACAAAATATCATACGTCGTAAAGTAAAACACAACAAAAATCCGGTGGATTTATATAGCATGTGACTCATGCTTCCTTGGTGTTTAGCCTTTTGAACCTGTAAAATAATATCGGATGTTGTGCGATGCCATCAAACGGCCAAATATCAAGGTGAAAAAACATCAAATCGTATCAATGAGCTTATTTCTAGCTTATGAAATCGTTTACTTTTCCACTACGGGCACTATTAATAATGCTGACTGTTTTGCTATCTAACAATGCCAAAACGCAAATATCCTCTGAAAGCATGACATAAAGTCTAGGGTTTGTGCTTTCAAACTAACTCCTCCCCGTCACTCTATGAAAAAACGGCTTTGCTTCTAAGAGAACGGAGGCGAGGAAAGAGTTTTTGTATCACCGATGCTTCTTCAAACATCCAACAACCATATGATCGATTGGGGTGAGGAATGGGCCATCTTCCTCTCTAATAGGGACTGGCACAGCCTCTTTCACCTAAACCCGTCGATATGATAACTATAATAGACAGACCCTGAGCCCTCTCCCCTTTCCAATCCCGCGGTACACACTAAAAAAGATAGGGTACAGTCATGATGGTACATAGCAGCACCATAAACATGATATGGGTATGAGTGAAATAAACTGGCTACAGCAGGGACACACTAAAGAATAGGGTGCATATTTCCACCCTAAAGAGAGCTGCTATTGTACCAGCGCGTGTAACCGTAAGGGTGCAATACTGCCCCATCATTTCTTAGTGTGTACGTGCTGTGCCAATTGTACAAATAAGATATCTTTAAATTGTGATCATGTTGATAACTGCACAGTGACGATTTAAATGAGATCTTCTTAGAATGTATCCCGACAAATCTAATTTAATGCCGAGTGACATCTCTTTGCGAGTTCAATTTCCACTGTTGTCAAAGTCGAGGTGAAAGGCCCTGAAAGTTCAGAGGCAGATTCAGGGCTGGAACAAATGAGTATCCCCTCCTCACGCATGCCCCCCCCCCCCCCCCCCCCCCCCTCGACGTGCCCTTCGTCAATGTTGACTGAAATCGAAAACATCATAATCACGATAATATGGCATCAATATCAGAATACCGAGCTGCACTTCTATATAAGAGAGTGTGCCGTATTCAGAGTCATGTTCCAACGATATTTCGATTTCCTACGCTGGACATACGGTTGACTGTACGTTTTATATCGCCAATGTCTTGCCTAGCGTTCATGACGCTCCATAAACGCAGAAATATGGAGTTACGACGCTTGGCTGACTCTAACGCGTGCATAATCTATGTCGATCACCAGACGACTGTCTTTACCGTTGCGACGCTTGGCCGACGCGTCATCATTCCATATTTCTGCGTTTACGAAGCGTCATGAACGCGAGATAGACGCTGGTTAAAAACAGAAAGGCGTAAGCCAGCCTTTGTAGAGCAAACTTGGAAATAAGAGTGCAACGTTGCTCCTTTAAATATGCAAACAAATGCAACACTGGGTGCACTTTTTTGGGTGCAATATAGCACCTTTTGGCCAAACTTAAACAACAAAAGGTATGGCTTTGCATTCGGCAGAGGATTCGGACCTTTCAGGATGTGGGGTCCCTAGTCTGCGAGCACAGACTCTCGTTTTCGAGTTCTCAAGTGCATAGTAACAGAATTTGTACAGTCAACTGGTCAGTGACTACTGCTCCTTGGCTGTGGAGGATCTTGTAGTCAAAGACATGGCTTTAAACCAAAATGATGACTTTAAGAGATATCAAACAAAGACTCCATAATATATCAAACATTGTCCGCTTGAGGCCGCCGAAAGGTACAAAAGCGCACCCTTTTCGGTAGTTTGCATCCTTTTTGTACCTTTTTTTGGTTTAGTGTGTACATCAATATGTTTCAATATCGCACCATTTCGAGCTTTGACGCATATTTCACCCTTTCACGAAGGTTTGCACCCTCCGTGTACCTTTTTTTCTTATTTCTCAGTTTGAGAACAGTCCTCTCCTGTCATCAGCAGCAGTAATCAAACCTTTCAATCATTCAGAAAATGACATAAATTGGTAAATCATTTTGGATCCATTCGAATCTGATTGATGAGTAGATTTCAGGTTCAATCCGTGTCAAATATCTTTGAGAAAATGTTTATGAAAATTAATATCAACACCCAATTACAATCATAGGAATTTGCAAGATAAAGGAAGATATTCAACCAAAATAAATCATCTAAAATAAAAATCGACGCCCTTCCCCCGAACGATTTCCGTTAGCGCCATTTTCTGATCTAGCGATATCCTAAAGTCGTCCCAGAGATTCAAAGTAAATCCACAGTCGCTCGAATTGCGGTTAAAAGAGCAGAAAATTGGCCCGGGTTATGTGGCACGGCTAAATATTTGGTTTAAACTCTTTTCTGTAATTTGTATAATTTCCCAAGTGGGCATGTCTCTCACTTGTCCGTAAACTTGGTAAAGATGGATTGAGGTCTCTGGCATTAGTCCAGAAACTTTGTTCGCATTTCAAGTCAGGCTTTCAGCTACGTGATCATTAATAGGCTTTTGAGGGTGTTGCTAGATAGTTGCAATTGATTGTAAATCAACTGCAAATCAGTCGCTAATCAAATCATGCAATATCATTGGCGCATGGTCTGCTCGTTTAACACGGTAGTCATGAAACAATTATTTTGGTTGGTGCGTTCCGATCAACTGCAACTTGTAATTGATCACAATTTTCGGCAAGAAACTGGCATAAATATTAGTAAAGCGGCATGCTCATCGAACAAAATGACGATGGTTTGTTCATCTGATTTCCTTCATTCAATGGGAGCACGATAATTCCCGGGGTTGTTTACCCTTTAATACATAGTTTATGATTCAGTTTGTCAGCAGGGTGGGATCAACCTGTTGGTTTGACTGCCCCCATTAAAGTCCAAGTACAGTTTTGGTATAGATGAAGAAATGTGAATTTGGGGGATATTTATCATGACATGTAATTCTTATACACATTTTTAGACCATAGCATATTTTCTTACGAACTGATTCTTTTGAAAATTTGAATTTGACCGTTAAATCATATTTAGCGCCCTCTCTTGGTTATACTAGCATTATTTTGCTCGTTATCGAGCATATACAAAATTATTTCCAAGATTTGACAATAGAATGATATAGAGATATACACAATAACTGAATTCTTAAATTTTCATCTAATTCTGAGCATGGGAAGTTGTCCTTTATCAAGAAAGAAAATATTAAAATAGCGTGGTGAAGCACCACGCTATAAAAATTTGCACATTTCAGGTTATAGCTTTTCTAAAACTCGTTCATTTTTCGCACAATCTTTTGTGTAATATGTTTATGATACTATAATTCATTTCATATAGATTTGAAGATAAAATCTGGTGATGAAAATAATTCGCTTTTACCAAAAATGTACTTGGGCTTTAATGACAAAAAGAAGCATTTTTATAAACGCATGTGTGACTATACCCTCGCTTAGCTCCCTTTCTCTCTCACCACCGAGGTCATGTATGTTTGAATTTGTCACACAGAGAGGTGAAAATGTCATGCACTGCTTTGGTGATCTCTTAAGATTTTATCACCTTTCTTTTTCTTTGGAAACTTAGCGTTGATCTTCTAAAAAGTGGAAAAAGCACATACAATATACCAACACATAATGAGGTTTCCTTAAAGGGGATTGAAACTCCAAAAATATATTGACTTATCTCAGTAGGTGTAATAATTATCGATTTAATGGAATATGTTATTGTACAATAAAAAGCAGCATAAGGAGATAAATTTTCATTTTCTGAGCCCAGATTTCGTCTGCTAGCAATACCCTGGGGCTACCATTTTGTTATTTGATACGAGAAAGTATTTTGTTATCCCCGAGTAGAACGTCTTTGATCGAAATATAAGCTTAGAATTTGAATACAAATATACCTTACATATGGTCATATATTTCAATATCTTAAAACTGGTCTGGATTTATTTAAAAAAGAAAGTTTTGTTCATTAAAATTGTGTTATATTGGCATGGGCGTGACGTTTTTGCGGAGTAATGACGTTTTTGCGGAGTAGAGTCCAAGTTTCCTTGTAACAAAACAAATGAAAGAAAGGAATCTGTATTATCGGTTGGCTACTTAAACCATTGTATATTACTTTCTATAGCGTTATACTATCAGATGAAGACCAGAACAAAAACAATAATCTGCGGTACAGGGTGGCCTTTAAAAGCCATGCATTCGTGTTTATATAGGGTCTTTGGCAAATCGCTACGTTTTCACCTGTATTAAACAATAGAATACAATACCTGGAAGGCTTGCTGAATAAAGGAAACTCTGTTATGCCAGGCAAGTCCACTAAAAGCACATTTCTTTAGTATAAACAGATGATTTGAAGACTGAATTGTTTTTTAAGCGTCGTACTAAAATATTGGACACCTATCACGCATTTTTCAAACATAACGTATCTTATTTGCCAAAGATTGAGCTATTTTACAGTTTAATGAATATTTCCCTTGCCATAGAGAATTATATCAATGGATTACGTCGAAATATCTGTTCAGAACAAAATGGCAGCCCCCTTGTAATGTGATAGCAGACGAAAACCTGTTCTATAATATCACGAAATTTACACTTTTCTGAATTTATTTTAGAGCTTGATCCAGTCTGATTAGTAGTGGCATATGATACCGTTCGTATAGGTGTAAATTATCCTCTAGGATTCATTCTTCTTTAAAGACATGCACCTTGGGGTCACTCGGATTTTCGTCTGTGAACGGACATTCTAATTTCAAGACTTTGAGAGCATATGATTAAAATTCTCATCACCTATCAATAATTTACTTATGATATGAAGTGGTTATATCCATTTCTTCTTAAAGGGGAACTTCATCCATACATTGGTGCACTCTCAGTGGATGAAGAAAAATACAATGATCAAACTGTGAAAATTTTGGCAAAATCCAACAATCCAACCAAAAGTTATGTATTTTCAATGTTTTGATTTAAACCCCTCATGGGCTCCTTAAATTGGCAACGTACAGGCACAAAATGGCTGCCAACATGGAAAACTCTCCATTCACTTTGTACACAGAATTTCACATTTTCTTCTTTTTCTAGAAAAGTAGGCAATAAATCAACAAATTTCATTTCGAAATGCATGAAGAATCAAAATGTCCATATCATACTTGAAGAGAAAAGTACAATTTT
>BQKZ01015345.1:9755-23636 GCA_036244855.1 Temnopleurus reevesii | reverse complement strand
GGTGAGAGAAATCGAACACTAAATACATAGCCAGCTGTTGATCTGTCAGAATTAAAAAAAAGTATTAACAAGATGGTGCTATTGGCATCTGCTGTACAGGGAAGAATAGAACACAATAAAATGTTTTCTTTTTCAAAATAAAAAAATAACTCTGATTCATATATCATGCAGATCCAATGTAAGTAATCAGCCGCTATTCTAAATGAGAAAGAAAATATAGATAGATAAAAAAGAGAAAACAACGTATAACTCCATGCATTTGTCTGCGGTATACATGGATTCGCATCATGATTATTTAACTTTGCTCAATATACACATTATATAATATACATGAATATAATAATATACATATGATATAATAGAACAACAGATTACATAAATATATCTACATGGACATGACTTGAGATTAAGTTTATCTAGCAACATTGTAGACACTATAATCACACGATGGGTATACTTATAACATATATATGTGGGACTATAGCCAAAGGTAGCTTTGAAGACTTGTTCTTTTTGTTGAGTTTCATTGTCCTACAAATTTATAGTAATAAAAGCATGCTTTAGAATGTAACGAACTGTGATGAATGAGTAGCTTTGGTAAAATTGAGATAAAGGGTAAGATCTCCATAGAGTAACCTTGCGACTGCAAAACAAACTGTTCAAAACAACTTTTTATCCCTTATTTTGGAGGGGGGGATTGAAGAAGAAGGAAAAAAGCTAAAAATCCCTGTAAATCCACCTTGCCACTGCAAAACCCCTGAACTTTGGAGGGACGGTTGAAACGAGAGGGACAAAAGCTAAGAATTCCCCTGAATTCAATTACCACTTCAAAACAAACTTATTTTCTTAAGGATAGTTGAAGAAGAGGGGCAGAAGCTAAAATCCAAAGCTAGGAGCTAGAATCCAAATTTCCACTGCAAAATGAACTTTTTTGAAAAACATTNGTACATGTATAGATTAGTTTCCCGGCTTTCCATGCCTATTTTAGCAGCCTTAGCAATTAGAATTAGTTACTTGATGAAAAATGTCCTTAGCAAAACAGTTTTAAAAAGCAGCTAAGTGCAAAAAAAATCAAACCAATTTTGATTTTGCTTTAACATCACAATCAGGAAAAAAGAATCACTTAACAGGACAAGTGCCGTTGAAAAATGACAACATCTGTGGTTTCGCATACATTAATTTCCATTAAAACATTAAAAGCAGCAAAATTGAAAAGGCAATCATAGAAATTATCTTGACATACAAAATTTAACAGTTTCTTGAACAAACGTGAAAAATAATATCATCACACAAAATCCAGCCATAAATAAAAAAATTTGCCACATAAGGCAACGCAATATTAATGTAATTGTTAGTAATTCATGAAAATAGTTGCCCACTTTTGAATATATACCTCTTGTATAAACCTCTTTCTGTGCTAGTTGATACATTTTGAATACATTCTATCATTTTTTCATTTAACTAATTGATCATTATAGAACCAACACAAGTAAAGATCAAAAATAGAATGTAAATATCTAGGTGGTGGAGGCTAGAAAAATGAATCTTTGGGATAATAATTATCAGGTCACACATAAATCCCATAATATATTATTGTTCCAATGTTAGTTAACATGCTGGTTTACTCAGCTAAACTTCAGGGCTTTCCTTTAAACAAAATGGATGGAAATAACTACAGACTAAATGGTGAGGATTTGTGGAGAAGTGAGCTGGGGAGAACTGATTTCTAGAAAATAATGTAATATCCAGTTTTCTAAAAAAATAGATGGCTGTAACAGTTACAAATGATGTACAAGTAAATGAATGTGAACTCAATGGAAAAATAAAAATGATACAGCATCTGTTAAGCGATCTGTGCTACATCGGTTTGTGAAAATAGGCAGTGGTGAGCACAATTATGCAGGATGAAGTTAGCAGAAGCTTTGGCTGGTACTGGGGAGAAAATGATGGTGGCTTTAAGGAGCAAATAAACAGTCAATGTTTGTGATGTTTCATTTGACAATGAAAAAAACGTTGGGGCAAAAACATCTATCACACAAAAAATATGGAATGAAAATTCAACAACAAACAAGCATTTTCATAAGAATAGATAATATCTTCAATATTTCTTTACTTCACCCGCAGTGATGTTGGGTTAGTAAAAATCCTGAATTTTGTTTATTTTCACACAAAGCAGTTTGCCTCAAAATTAACAAAATGGTTATTATAAGCAAGTAATCACTGATTAAGAGAAATGTAAAAGAAACATCTCTGAAAAATGAAGAAACAAAGAGCACCTTTTGATATCAATGACTAATTGCCAATATCAGATATCTTTGTGTTTTCCTTTTATTTTTATTGTTGTTGGAATGTTTATAACATAAATGCAACAATAAAAAAAAATTAGTACAAATTAATAATCTGATCAACAATTTGAACAACCAAACTAGAAATTTGTACGCACTTGCTCTACTGAGTCATTAAACAAATCCTTGTTAGTTACCAAGCATGTAATTTATACAAAAGCAACCGTGAATGAAATTAAATGAATAAACTGGGAAAATTTATTTGGGAAACCATTTTCATTGCTATAAACAGTCAACATCATAAATTCAAACAAACATTTTCACTATCAAAAGGGGGGAATGTGATTGAAAAGAATGCTGCTTGATACAAGCATAACAAGAAAGGTTAAGTAAAGGTGACTCTAAAATGAAGTCTGGGTTCTCAACAAAGCATGCTACATGAAACTCACAAATATCTTCAAAACGAAAAACAATTTTGGCACAGAATGACAACATTAAACAAATAATTCATCAAACATGTACACATCTATGGTGCAAGTTGCAAGAAATGGTCAATATGCAATGTCCTATTCATGTTTCACATACATTTATTGATGTATAATGCAACAACTTTTGTGATGACATGGCTTGTGCTTTCATTCCCTATTATGCGTAATTTCCACGACAAATTCCTTGCAGATGTTTTAATATTTTCTTCTTTTTCTTGATTGAGTGCATAGATGTACAAAAAACGTAAGATAACAGTCAAAACTGGGTGCTGATAATAGTGAAATAATCAAAGCATGACCAGTAAACTATAAAAAAAGAAGGATAGGAATATTGATTTCAAAATCTGCACGAAGCATCACAATCATGGGAGACATTCAAAAGTGGAATACTTGTTATTTACCGGACTGGCTTTAGTTTGCGACGTCAGAAATGGAGTGGCGTAAGCCGCGTAACCCTGTATGAACCGTTTTCTCTTTTAGAGGAAGCCGAAAAATCACAAAGTAGCGTGGTAAATATAGGCAGGGTTTAGCCAATAAGCACTCATCTACCTAATCTTGGGTCTTAGATGATAAATTTGAAGTTGGGATTTCGTTGCGAATATATGTATTGATGGATGAAAACTGATTAATTGATGCGTGGAAGGATCGGGGAATGGGATATTTTTTAATTACTACATGAAGACAGAAGAATTCTATTAAACCCTACTTAGAAGGGAAGTACTGCTAGATTCAAAGTGGGACAACATCTTGGATAAGGAAAAAAATATCAAATATCAAAAAAAAAGCAAAGAGAGAGATCAATTTAAAATATTTAACTTTTGAAGAAATTATCTATTTGGTAGCAGTCTTTACTTTTTGATATAAAGAATCAAATCTTCATAAGCAAGAAAATCAATGGTCACTATTTTTTCACAACAAAATGTCGCAAATTTATGTAGAATTTTACAAAGTTCCTGTGCATCCATCTATTATAATGGCCGTAAAGTGACTTTTGTAAAATTTCCAAATTAATGGGAATCACCAATCTTAAAAAGTGATGTCAAAATTCATTTTCAACCCCAAGTATTGACATCACTAAAGTCATGAAATTACCCACCAAGGATTCATCAATTTGTACAATTTAGTCCAAGAATGGGCATCCACAATTTTTTTTTCAATAGTGTTTATTTTCCAGGCCCAACTTATTCAAGGCTTTAGGAAGACTGCCTTTCAAAAAAATCTTTCAATCTTGATCAATTAGGTTCAAGAGTTGGCCCACTTTGAATCGAAAGCAGTAATTGGTTAAGGGTCCACCTGCTCTGCACCACCTAGAAAACAGAACGAAGGTCAAAGGTTAGTCTACATACAAGGAGTTGACACTTTTTATCACAGAAATCCTCTAATAAACTAGATTCGAACTGAAATCAACAACTTAAAAGTCAACTAAAAATTAAAATTAAAATTAAATCCAGCACACCTGAACATAATAATATGGGGAGAAAGAAATGAAAACAAACAATATTGAAACAACAAATAATGTTCAAACAAAAACGCAAATGAATGTTGTGGAAAGATAGCAAGACAAACTGGTTAGAGAAGTAGGGGAAGGTGGTGTAGAAAAAGTGTGGGAGGTAGATTGAGGTTGATAGGGTGATGTTGAAAAGAGAGATAGGTGCATTGTGAGCTAACAGGTGTTGAGTATCTGAAATTCAGTTTTCATGTGAAAGAAGAATTGCGAGAGAAGAATTTTTGAGAAACGAATTGATACTGATTTAAGACAATGTGAAACAAAATTCTGGCAAAATAAGTGCATTTTTTCCTTCAGAATCTCAATAATTATGACATGCTCAATTTAAGTCTCAAATTTAGGAAAAAATGTACATTGAAAATGTAATCTGTTTTGGATGTAATTCAAAAGAATCACTGTAATCCAGGACAAAGTATTATATCAAAACATTTTGTATTTGCATACAATTTTAAAGATGGGAGTAAAATCGTTGGAAGTGCAATTTTTCTGAGAGAAGGAGTTTTTTTAACCTAAAGAATCTGAGAAGTCTGCTACACACATCTACAAAATGTTTCTGAATTTTCAATTGTATAATCTTTCTACATGTGCGACAGATCTATAATCTAAAAGTGATTTCCAAATGCCATATCCCTGTAAAATGTCTTCAAAATTTTTGGAGAAAAATCATCTAAAACTATTGAAAACTATAAGTTAGGTTAGTTTTGATGGATTAATTAAGAATTAAATACAGTGTATGATATAATAATGGAAAAGTGGGTTAATAATGAAAGAGAGGTAATGAAATGGGATGGGATGATTAATGGGAGGAGAGGGAGGATGGGGAGGCAGGGAGGATAAGGAGGGGAGGGGGGTTGAGTTTGGTAGTCAGGTCTGATGTTTTTCAACTATGCAGTCTCAGGGCGGGGTGTTTGAAGCTATCAGTAGCGGCGGGCACACGTTCCAGTCATCAGCTAAGAGCCAGAAGGAATTAACTCTAACCAACAACTCAGAGTAGACTCCCTTCTATCACTTAACGATGACCAGCATTAGATTGGGGGCGGGGGTGATGAGTCAAGTCCATGCTTCACATAACAATTAGTACTATCTAAATTGGGACTTCGTCTTCGTTAAGTCTCCTTCTTAGTTACGTCAAGACAATAACGTTTGCGGTAAAACACAGCTGAACGTCCAAAAGCTTCAAATGTGAAAAAATGGGATCCAAATTCAAAATCAAATTTGATGGAACAATACTTGAGTATATAATAAATATATACATGTAGATGATGAAATTGAAAGGAAATTATTTTTGATTGACAAAGCCAAGAATATAATGGTGAAATTTGCATTTTAGGGGTTAGGTATTTTATTTAAATGGCAAAATTTGGGCTACATGTACATGATAATGTAATGCATATAGCGATAACGTGAAAAAAAATCAAAATGAAATGTGTGGATATTGTAATAAATAATTTGATTATAGATAATGAATGGGGGCAGATATAATTTGTTTGCAAATAATTTATCTTGATATATTTAAAAAAATTGTTTTTGCAAGAAGGGAGAGGCATTTTGTACAAATATTGTGACTCTGGAAAACAAAATCTAATCTAATCTGGAAACGTTTTGGAAGCATGCAATCAAAAATGTGAACAGTGATTTAAAAATAGCTATTGAACACAACCTCTGCAGTGGCATAACAAACCACGAGTGAGAATAAAAAGAAAAAAATGTCCCAATCTCACCCGATTTGAGAATGGACTAAACCACACACCTGAGTTTCACCAGCAGGCGCTGCCAATAGGCTGCCTTCATCTTCGGTCTGATAGAGGGGTGGACAGGTCAACAGGGTGGGAGGGACAGCGAGAAGCCATTTAACCATGGAATATATAAACAGGGAGAAAGGAGAAGAGGTCGAAGAGAGAAGAGAGGAAAAGAAAAGGATGTTGACCAAAATATTCCACATAAAAAGGAGAAAAGAAAAGAAAAGAAACCCACAAAAAATATAAAAATTAGGAATGATAGCAAAATGAAAGAAACATACTTTTGACAGATATTAAATAGGTGAAAGAATACATATATAAAGTGTCATTAAAACATATTACAGGACCGACTGTCCACTTAATGTCAGTTTTATATTGAAATTAAGTTCAGTTTATACAACATGTTACACAAATATATTTATAGTCCAGTTACCATAGAAACTTATTAGTGGACAAATAACATGAAAACGTGACACCTCAGAAAAATATTCAACATTCTGACAAGTCACTGTTCGTTATTTCTCCTGGTTGTATGATATTTTACAACATTCAAGAAAAATATTAATCATTGTAGAACAAAATATCACTGGTGTGCAACAACTTATACTTATACTTCTTACTATATACACATGAAAATAAAATTCAGAAAAAGAGGTAATTAGTAAAATATGATGACATCAAGACCATCCCCAAAATGATTAATTTTATATCAGTCTGTGAGATATACTGGAATGTATGCAGTGAGAACGAGTGAATATATTGTGGAAAAAAAAAACATGTTGAAGTCAAGCTTTTTACAACAACAAACTATGTTTGGATAATTGATTATTATGATCTCATGTAATTGAATTGGAATATAGGATTATCAAGTCCATAAGCACTTATAAATAAAGTGTTTTGTACAACAAAGCCAATTTCTCACAAAACTGGGCTAAAATTTGGCCAAAATACATCAAAAATAGTGTAATAATTCTTCTATTCTTCCATTCTTGTTTATTTGTAAACCTTGAGGAAAATATACATGAAAACAAAACTAAAATTAATTTCATATAATTTTCATAAAGTATTATCTTTTGCTGATCTTTCATAACACTGAGACAGTTCTTCACAATTCTCGTAATGTTTAAAGTAAATACTTTGTGCACAAGTGATTAACAGGCATAAGGGATTGGATTCTTAATTCCTAGTCTTATTCATCATTATTACATATCATATTGACAACAGAAAAGATGACAATTTGAATATTCATAATTCATGGAACAAAGAGTTCTTCAATGAATGTATTTGAATTCTTTCAATATGCATTGTGCTGTTAGAGTTTTTAGAATTGGTTGAAGCATAGTCTGTGGCTCTATCTTTATTTCCTTATTTCTCTTTCTCTCTCTCTCCCTCACTCTCTAATTCTCACAAAAAGCAAATTCAGTCAACCCTTCCTATGTCAAATAAATGTATGTTGAGACTGAGATGTAGCTTTGACTTCAGAGGGGTAAAAACAATCGACTATACAGAGAAGGGGACTTGTAAAAACCTTTGAATTATTTGACTTATGCAGAGTTGACTGTACTCTTCATTAAGAACAAAGAGGGATGAATTTAGAAGATGAGGATTATAAATTGCACTAAAGTATCCTATAAAATAAATGGAGTGGTATTCGACGATTGGGTAGAATTTGAAATAACCTTTCCCATTCATCCATACAAGCCGATTCATGCTCATAGAACTGTAGAGCTCATTAAAATTTAGATAAATGACAAGTGGATGATTCGCTACATGACATGTCTTTGTGAAGTTAGAACAGCATTACATCTTAATGTGAAGGAGATATTAGCTATTGAAACCTAAATGAAATCAACTACTATTAGCTTTCAATGTGCTCTGAGTGAATATGAGAATGAATTAAATTTCACCCATTAAGCTTTTGTGGTGTTGCAAATGATTTTCTGGCAAGTTACATGTATGTGTAATCAATTCAATTCAAAATGACAACTTGTTGAGAGCTCTAATGGTAATTTAATGAATTACTAAGGAGCTCCGTAAAATGATCATCAGATAGATTGATTGAATTAAATGAGCTGCCACGTACTGTAAAATAGATGATGATTGCGAAGGTACCCGTTTATATTCAATGCCAGTGCATGAAAATGTGAAGTGTATTAGTGATTTATGGTTTGAAATAATTTTGAAGTTTCATTTTGGGAAAAAAATCTGGTTTAATGTTAATTGCGACCACTTCAGTGGATAGAACTTTAAGAGGGGTAACAAAATCTCCACTTATTGATTGTAAATTGATATATAATATGCTCTCATGGAATGCACTGAATTTATGAGTTGAAAATGGATAGATTGAAGTTGAAATATAAATATCAGTGAAAATATCATGATCAGATATACATGAAATTGATATATTTATGACTAGTGTGAATAAATGCATTTGAATGGGTAAATAGTTCACAGATGATGAGTTTGGAAACTAGAGTTGAAAATGTACAGTGACAACCTTTCTAATATATAAATGTTGCCTGTCTATTAGTCCCTTTTATTGTATCTCTTTTATGTTTGCTTTAAAAAGGTCAACTGTTTCTAATTTCTTCTAGGAGCGACAACTACAGACAGGTATGCTACGTCAAATGCTCTTTGGGAAAAGGACAAAGAACATATAAATCTTATCAACAGTTTTTTAAATTTATTTCTATAATCTGGATATTTCTAACTCAGAGAATTAAAAATGGGGAATAGAAAAAAGACACATAGGGTGGGTAGTAGAAGTAAAAACACATTTAAGAATTGCATCATTGCAGAAGAAACAAATATAAAAGTCTAGAAGCAGAAGTTAATAGTTGAATTAGAAAAAAAAATGTAGAAGAAGTATATATATATATATATATATAGATACATTGTATATATATATATAAAGTATTACATGTACATGCTGTAGATAAAGAAGGGGAATTTAATAGACGAAGTCATTGTACATGGACATAATTGTAGCAGTAGTTGAAAGAAAAATGTTAATTTCTGAAATATTATAATGATAATGTAGAACTACATGTAAATATGGAGGAAAATGCCAAATGCTTTCAACCTGAGGATTGCACTTTAATTATCTTCTCTTTTTTTTGGTTTTGAATAAAACAAATCACAAACTGAAAATTCAAAATAGGCATAATGTTAATATTTTTTGGTTCAATTGCTTTGAAGAACCAACAGATTTAATTTACGAAAGCACAAATTTGCATCATAAAATGTAAATGTGTTGATTATCATATGAAATGAGATATATCTATCTTATATGTGGCGTGAAATATAAAAAGTTCAAAATCCTAGAATAGATGGGGAAATGGAAATATGAATGCTTGTGATGTGTAATATGGCTAAAATGTGATCTTCCAGTACACAATACCAATTTAATATGATTTTAGTGAAAGACTAATTAATAATTAAAAAACAGAATTGCACTTGTGTCTTAATGCTAAAAACAAGAAGTTATAGACGTAACATTTTCGTAAAAAGAAAGTTCATAATGTATTGCCTTGAAAACAAATTTCATTTTGTTATATCTTATTTTCTATCTTGAAGCCAACTAATCTGGGCAGAAATTTTTATATTAAAAGGAAATGAAAAAATATAATATTTATTTAACTGTAACTATGAAATGAAATAAGAAAATAATGAACAATACGTAATACTTGTAATTGTGTGTGTAAATGAGAAATATTTGTGAAAAATGTTGGTGAAAATCAATGAAGCATTTTTCATGTGTTTTCCTTTTAAATATCATACAGCATGTTTCGTGAAATGCAGATGGTTTTCCGCAGAGATATAAATTAAGTTGAAATGCAAATGGTGCGCGGCTCTAGATTACTACCGATTCAGCTGCTACTAAGCAAGAAATACTAACTACATACATTGATATAGCGATAACCAGAGGGAGATTTGGAGAGAGGAGTCGGCGAAAAATTCTTAGAGGCGGATTCAATCTGTCAGAGAGTACAAAAGATAAAGAAAACATACATAGATCATGCAAGGAAAGATCAGGCAAAACACAATCTTGATACTACTTTCAGGCATGTAAGAAAAGTTATACTATACTTAATACACAAGCGACGACATTTTCACTATTCATCTATCGCTTAGGTTGCTCATGCACATGAACAAGGAATTGAGAGGTATTTAATTATCTTTTTTTACGTTGATCAACTTAAGATTCTACTATCAGCTAGTATCATTTCCACAATAATTAATACAAATTATTCCCGTAAGTGTCATGTCATTTAGTGTGTCGTTAATTTTTTTTCTAAATCCAACATAACCATAAACAATTTGAGGAAGTATATGATACACTCCTCCTGAATGCCATACCTCCATATTTCTATGTAATGTTCTGCCTCGTACAATAAATTATGATTTTGAAGACATACGTAAACTTCTTCACTTGGAAAAATTCTGGTGACTGTATTTTGAACACAAAATGATATAATTCATAGTTTTGGAATTCTAGAACTTAATAAATAATTCGTTTAAACTGACGATTGCAAAATTGCAGTCTGTTTTTGCAGAATATATTCTTTAAGCATCCCCAATATGCATGTGAGTCAGAAAAACACAATTAAGAGCAAGGAGGCAATAAGTCATCTGAATACTGATTCAGCATCCCTCTTGCTCTGAAAAGATGAGTCTAACAGAGTTGCATACGGTTCCAGAATATGCATGAAGTAAAATTGAAGAGCAAAAAATGAAATAATTGAACAATAGTGAGAGAACACATGGCAACAATAACCATACTCTCAGCCATTCACTTGTGACTAAAGTCTTGAATTCATATGATAATACACCTCATGCATATTCTGTAACGTTAGGCATCTCTGCAATAGTTATACAAGACAAGCTAAGCCCTATCACAAGCAGGATCTGGAAAAGAAAAGGAAAGAATTCTTTAGCAGGCAGAGAAGAATATATACATGCGAAATTGGGAAGTAAATCACAAGAGAAAAACATGCTCATAATTCATCTCGAAAGGAGGCTAGGGCTGTAGAGGAAAAGGCATTTAGGAAGCATCAGAGAAGTACATCATAAATTTCTTCATACTCGACAGAGGTATATTTCTTAGTTTTCTGAATCCATTACAAGTGAAAAAGGTTTAAAGGGAAATAGGGGTACATAAGATGAAATAAAGGGAAAGATACATCTTTAGAATGGTCCAAAGCATGTAAAAAAAAGTGTACATTGTAAAGTGTTCAATATAAATCTAACATTTCTAATGTGTTTAGAGAGGCTTGAAATGTTGGTGTATTGATTGATTATGAATAAGAAGCAAAACTCGTTTTTTCTTTGTTGTTACAACAACAATAAAAAAAAAACAACTCTTGGTAAATAAAGTATCATGATATAAACCTAAACACTTTAAAGGTATACTTGACTCCATTGGGATTTATTAGTTTCCCTCCAGCAGACCTACATGTATGTCTGCTACTGGTTGTAAACCATTATTGATGTATTACTATACAGAAAATATTGGTTTGTTTCACATATCACCACAACACAGAGAAACTTGACAAACGGTACAAAACATGGAGACACAAATATGAAAAGAAATACAATGACCCTGTAGAGAAAACCCCACAAATGACACATAAAATGATAGAAAGTTAGAAGGTTTATTACGAGTTGACATTAACCAAATGTAGAGGTGCAGAATCCTGTTTGGTAACATATTAACCCAATAGCCTTAAATGACCTGGGAGGTGTTTCACCAAGTCGTTCTTAAAGTTACCCACAACTTTACGTTCGACTGGTATCAATTCTTGCACTGAATGCGCGCATTATAATTATGAATCATTACGCGCCAGAAGGGTTACCAGTCGAATGTAAGGTCGTGTGTAAAATTATCTTGGTGAAACACCTCCCTGGGCTTTATTATAAAGAAAATGTGCCTTATGCAGGTTAAGGCTGCAAACTTGTACAAAAAAAAGATACAATGCAGCTTACAATAAATATCAATCACAATTTTTAAGGAAATATCCAAAACAAAAGAGATATGATTTAATCTAAAATTAGCTATACCTCTCTAATATTTTTTTTCTCAAACTAAGAGATTAAGTTTTAGTGTCTTTCTAGTACAGTCCAGCCTCATTATAAAGAGCGCTGATATAACAAGATCTCATTATAACAAGGTACATGTAGTTTTCCTGGTCCCATCTCTTTGTATGTTATTGGATTTTGGCTCTGATATAACAAGGTTTTGTTGTAAAGAGATAATTTCTATGGTCCCAAGGACCTTGTTACAATGAGGTTCGACTGTATCTAAAACAATTTTCACATTTTAAAGAACTAATGGATCTGCTGAAAGTTTCTAAGAGCTTGGCATAAATTTCAGATATATAAAATAACCAGGATAATGCAACTCTATCTTTTATTACTGTCCAGAAGTAACATTTCTCATGGGAAGCTTACTTAAAGATTAACTTATATTAACCTGTTGACTACCGACTTCTGTAATCCCCATGAGCTTAAGCAAGGACCACATGATTCCAGTTGTCAAACAGGTTAATATAAGAGGTCCTTATCTACTTAACGTAGGATCAAAGCAAAGCTGACAGATTTCCTACACCAGTGTTACATTTCTTTTTTTTTCTGAGCAATGAAAAAAAATTGTCAGAACATCATTAGAAGTTCCCTAGACAGTAAAATGAAGTTAGTCACTTGGTACTTGAAGCGAGAACATATAATTTTGTCCATTTTGAGCTAATAAGGGTGTTAACACTTTACAAAAGCATTTACACTGTGGTAAAGTGTTAACACCAGTCTAGCCACGGACGTTTTGAGATATTAGCAAGTGCCGTATTAACATGATTTATTACACCATACAACTTGCCCTACAAGATGTTTGAAAGAACTACGCATTTTGAAGACCGTTGTTAGCCAGAGGATACACCAGTTAACACCGAATAACCAGTTTGGGTGATATACACCGAGATAATGATGGTGTTACTCTGACGTAGATCACTCACATTACTGGTAAGTTGGGCCAAATATGGTTTATCGGAATCAGATACAGGCTGACTGTATGCATAAGATTCATATATCTGTAATGCAGAAACATAACATCTTTTTTGATGAGTGGGACTACTGATTTAAAAAAAATTAAATTTGGTAATAACATGTAAAAATGCAACATAATTTTTTTTTCAAAGGAAAACAACAAATACTTTTTTCCATGTTTGATGATACAAGTCTCGGTAAGAATAATACAGCTTTCAGGTTTAGCTTGCAAGACACTATTATGTAGGCTTACTGTAGGAATCATCATTTTATTTATCATTAAATAGATTTTCTTATAAAAAGATTTGTTTCCTGAAGTTTATCATGTAAACGCAATTTACTAGTCATGATTCATTCTTTTACTTTTTACAGGATCAGAATCCTAATAATTTATAAAAACTTGATTGTGTAGAAAAAATTCTGTATGATTTTCATGTTTCAATAAAACCCTAAATAAGGTTTCCAGGTTGACAAAAGAGAACAGATCATTTCATGAGGGTTCAATGTAAAAATGAATAAATCCAATCCACAATAAAAATTTGCACATTGCTCCTACAATCCCTTAATGCATTTAAATTGCTTCTCGATAGCTACATTAATCTTAACTAAATGCAACCCAAATGATTTAAAATGCAAACATATTTTGGCAGAGAGATCAGCTCATTTCATTACGAGCTGAAAAGTGATGGAATTATCAGCCGGTTATAATGTGCGAGACAGAATGTATCATCGTCAAGGCAACAATAACGTCTGCCTATTGTCTGGGGAGAGATTGTGTTATCCGGAGATGGGCAGGAACGTAAATGATTTAGTGCACGAATATC
>BQKZ01015343.1:0-10876 GCA_036244855.1 Temnopleurus reevesii | reverse complement strand
AGGGGGCACCACCAAAAGTCAGAAATCGTTAAAAAAAAACCTCCGAGAGTCAGATTTTTCTGTCTAGGTTTAGGGTTACGGTAGTGTGGTCGGATATGGTATTTTATAAATAATACAACCGTAATAATTCGTATAAGAGTATTCACTAACCTTACAGTGTCACTGGTTCTCTGAACTCTGCCTCAGGCGGACGGGTGACAGTTTATTGGACTTCTTCACCTGATGAGCTCCGCTGGCAGACTGGCTTCCCCTACATCGGGCTTCCGCTCGAACCCCAAAGCACGCGGTCGCGCGTCAGACAAAGCCGTCTGCAAGCTTGCGCGGGCAGGACAGCGCTGTGGTCTGAGACTTCAGACCACAGTAGGGTTACGGTTTGGCTGGATACCGAAGTACATTAGCACCGCCTCCTTTTTCTACAAACCAATTCAACTTCTTGATTTTTTAAATGTTTTTGACATGTGTTGTACTAGAGAAAATGACTTACTGCCTCGGATTTGATGTAGAGATGTCAAGCTACAAGCTTATTTGCCACTCGTCACATTGAGTTTGAAGTCATTTTTGGTAAACTGAAAACAATTACCAAACAATGTTATAGGAATACGTATGATACGGAGTTGAATAGCGAATGTGCACTGCATCAAGGTTGTTTTCTGAGCATGCGCACCGAGGCGAGTGCCGCAGTGTGCATGCAAAGAAAACACCGAGATTAGCAGTGCACAGCGCACATTCGCTATTTAACGACGAGAGAGTACGTTATTCCTTTTATGAGATGGCTATTCAGAATGAAAAAAAAAATGGAATGATATAAAAGTGAAATTTGAAACAAAGAGTTAAAAATGATTGAAAACCGGGAAGTTTTGTGTCGCAATTGTGGGCCTCGGTGATTGAGCTGCGTTGCGTGGAGTCGAGTTGCTGTGTGTGCGAGTTAGCTAGCAGATGTTATTGTGATGATAATGAAAGTAGCGGCAAACCAGCCCGATAAAAAGAACGTGAAATCACATTTTAATCGAAAGTTTTTAGTTTAACTCATATTTCAATGGAATATTTTGATCAAATACCTGTAATTAGGTGCAAGGTTTCTTGAATCACTGAGCGCATGGGTGCCACGGGTTCAATAGTAAACTTTTTTTCCACAGTACGGAACGGATGTTCCGCGATGCATATTTTTTCTGAATGATCACGTGGTACGATGAGACCAATCAGCTGACTTGAACTGTCTGAGCCATCTTGTAAGGTGTAATACCGGATGCGTATTGAAATCGCGCACCTGCAGAAGTATAGTGAAAATCCAATGACTGGACAGCATAGTAATACTGGACGTGTATTGAAATTGCGCACCTAAAGAAAATGCGCTCATGTTGGAGCACAGTGAATATGGAAAATATGGAGCATTTGGAATTATGATGAGATCTAAAAACATTTCAGTTCATTTTCATGATTTTGAATAGCTGAAATATGTTGACAAAATTATTGATTGTGAAATGGTAAAGTGTCCATATAGGGGATTCACCAGTATATGTGCATGTTGAAATGCAGCGATTGCAGTAAATGTGAAATTGTTTTAATTATGATGAGATCTAAAAACATATCACTTTATTTACTGATTTTGGGAGCAGAAATATATTGTAAAATTTATCAATTGTAAAATGTAACAAATGTCTGGTAAGCAAGATTAACCAGATACAGGCATCATGTATTATTTTATGACATTGTTGGGTTACTACTAGCATTAACACAGAGAGAATAAGACACATGAATATGAGTGAGTGACATTTTTCTGTGTCACCATGAAAAAAAGAACATTTTATTAAAAAATATTAGCATAAAGAACTAATTATCATCATCATCATCTCCTATGAGATAGTTGGAGATGCAGTAGTAAATTCCCAGTGTACTTGGTTGGTACTGCTGGTAGTAAATGAACTGGTTGTATTAATATGACAATGAACTGACGGAGACAGTTGCAAGTAGAATTCACTGACATAATTTCAAGCTTGGAATGCATCTGCATCATAAAGTACTATTAAGTTATGAAGTCAAAGGCAAAAATTTTAAGAGGATTGTTTTATCCATTCCTCTTTAATATGAGATGCTTGTTAACAAGCAATGTTGCCGAACATTCTACCCCCCCCCCCCTTCCGCCTTCCTCTCATGGAATTAGGATTATATGTTTTTCATTATAAATTTGTATTTTGTCTAACCTTGCAGGTCATTAGCAGTGGGCACAAAGTCCAGCTATAGACTGTTTTCATTGACATCTGTGGACAAGCTAGAGCAAATCTATGAGCATGGTGAGTTGGAATATTAATAAAACATAGGTGAATAATTGCCCCCCCCCCNGTACACGAAAACTTGCTCCTCCTGTCCCTCTTTTTCCTTAACAAAATTGATGCTCTACGTACTCACACCATCCAACTCGCCTAACCCTATGGACTTGTTACACCACGATACTTCAAATCTCCAAAATAGTGGAGGGATCACCCAAGAGAGAGAGAGAGAGAGGTCGGATGTGGTTTATTGAGCCTTGAGGTGTACTTTACAATTACGGTAGTATTTAGGCAGCATTGAAATATTTGCGAATTGTGAGGGCTCATAAGGGATATGTTAATTGTAATTTAGTTCATAAATTGACATCACAACAAAATGTTTCATGTTAAACTAGTTATGACGTTATGTTCTCTTTTTCGGTGCTAAATGCATTTTGGTATCCAGCCACAGTCTAGCTCGGGTTTAGGTTTAGCGAATTAGCGTTAGGGTTTAGGTTTGGTTTAGATTTAGGGGTAATTAGGTATAGGGTTTAGGTTTTGGGTTAGGGCTACGGTAGGGTTAGGGTTTGGCTGGATACCAAAGTGCATTAGCACCGCTTCTTTTTCTTCAAACCATTTCAACTTCTTGATTTTTAAAATGTTTTTGACATGTGTTGTACTAGTAGAGAAAACAACTTACTGCCTCGGATTTGATGTAGAGATGTAAAGCTACAAGCTATTTATATTATGATAATGAAAGTAGCGGCAGACCAGTCCGATAAAAAGAACGTGAAATCACATTTCAATTTAAAGTTTTTAGTTTAATTCATATTTCAATTGAATATTTTGATCAAATACATGTAATTAGGTGCAAGGTTTCTTGAATCACCGAGTGCATGGGTGCTACGGGTTCAATAGTAAACATTTTTGCCACAGTACGGAACGGGTGTTCCGCGATGCACATTTTTTCTGAATGATCACATGGTACGATTAGACCAATCAGCTGACTGGAACTGTCTGAGCCATCTTATAAGGTGTAATACCGGATGCGTATTGAAATCGTGCACCTGCAGAAGTATAGTGAAAATCCAATGACTGGACAGCATGGTAATACTGAACGTGTATTGAAATCGCGCACCTAAAGAAAATGCGCGCATGTTGAAGCGCAGTGAATATGGAAAATATGGAGCATTAGGAATTATGATGAGATATAAACATTTCAGTTCATTTTCATGATTTTGAATAGCTGAAATATGTTGACAAAGTTATTGATTGTGAAATAGTAAAGTGTCAATATAGGGGATTCACCAGTATATGTGCATATTGAAGTGCAGCGATTACAGTAAATGTGAAATTGTTTTAATTATGATGAGATCTAAAAACATATCAGTTTATTTACTGATTTGGGGAGCAGAAATATTTTGTAAAAGTTATCGATTGTGAAATTTAACAAATGTCTGGTAAGCAAGATTCACCAGATACAGGCATCATGTATTATTTGATGACATTGTAGGGTTACTACTAGCATTAACACAGAGAGAATAAGACACATGAATATGAGTGAGTGACATTTTTCTGTGTCACCATGAAAAAAAGAACATTTTATTAAAAAATATTAGCATAAAGAACTAATTATCATCATCATCATCTCCTATGAGATAGTTGGAGATGCAGTAGTAAATTCCCAGTGTACTTGGTTGGTACTGCTGGTAGTAAATGAACTGGTTGTATTAATATGACAATGAACTGACGGAGACAGTTGCAAGTAGAATTCACTGACATAATTTCAAGCTTGGAATGCATCTGCATCATAAAGTACTATTAAGTTATGAAGTCAAAGGCAAAAATTTTAAGAGGATTGTTTTATCCATTCCTCTTTAATATGAGATGCTTGTTAACAAGCAATGTTGCCGAACATTCTACCCCCCCCCCCCTTCCGCCTTCCTCTCATGGAATTAGGATTATATGTTTTTCATTATAAATTTGTATTTTGTCTAACCTTGCAGGTCATTAGCAGTGGGCACAAAGTCCAGCTATAGACTGTTTTCATTGACATCTGTGGACAAGCTAGAGCAAATCTATGAGCATGGTGAGTTGGAATATTAATAAAACATAGGTGAATAATTGCCCCCCCCCCCAAAAAACGTGGATGTCCAAGAATTATTTTTTTGAAGTCGAGTTATAGACTATTCTCATTGACGTCTGTGGACAAGCTAGAGCAAATCTATGAGCATGGTGAGTTGGAATATTTATGAAACATAGAGTGAATAATTAGCCCCCCCCCCCCCAAAAAAAAAAGTTGTGGATGCCCAAGAAAGACTTTTTTTGAAGTCCAGTTATAGACTATTCTCATTGACGTCTGTGGACAAGCTTGAACAAATCTATGAGCATGGTGAGTTGGAATATTGATAAAATGTAGGTGAATAATTGCCCCCCCCCCCCAAGATAAATGTTTGAATGCCCAAGAATTACTTTTTTGAAGTTGTGTTATAGACTATTCTTATTTACATCTGTGGACAAGCTAGAGCAAATCTTTGAACATGGTGAGTTGCAATATTGATAAAACAGAGATGGAATTTTCTATGAGATGTAGGTGAATAATTGCCCCCCCCCCCCTCAAAAAAAAATTGTTTGGCCACAAGAATTACTTTTTTGAAATATTGTGTCGGTTCGTTGTAAATTTTCCCCTTTTTAATTCATTTTTAGATAAATTTTTATGCAGAAAATAAGATTAAGAAAGGAATGAGTGAAAAGACCTACAATATCTAAAAATAACTTTTCAGGCTTTATTTCATATGTTTATTCATAGTTTTTTTGTTTGTTTTGGTTTTTTTTTTTTTACTGAAAATGACATTTCATGTTATATTTCTTGGGTTCTCCCATAGTTTTACTGTGATTTTATTTTATTGGAGTGAGAATGAAAAATAAAATGAAGTTCAGATCTAGCCTTTTTCATCTAATAAACCAATTTTCATCTAATCAATTTATGTTTGCCTCTTGAGAGACGTTGTGTAGAGGTTCTGTGGTCTAGTGATTATTTTCTTGGTCTTCAATCATAGCGTAACGGGTACGGTAGTGTTTCATAAAGCTGCACATGACATTATGTGGTACTTCAAACTCTTTTGCCAAATTAATACCTGATAAAGAGTCACCAGTCATAAGAAAAGTCCTGCGTACTGTATAAGCCAATATTTTCGCGATTTCTGACCAGTTTGACACATTGGCGTGTTGTTATTTTCACGTTTCTGACAGTGTTTGTACATAAATGAATGTGCATCGTATAGAGTGGAAATTTTCGCGAAGCCATGATCGCGAAATTAGCGAAAATAAAACCATCGCGAAAATTTCAGCTTCTACAGTATCTCTTCAATGAGCTTTATGAGACACAACCCTTAATCATAAAGTATTGAACCAGAACACAAAAATATATTTAATAATTATAAAATTCTCCAATTAATAATTTACTCTATTCACATTTGTTGAATTTCAGACTCTGAGGATATATGCATCGTGGAGAGGCTGTTCTCCAGCAGTCTGGTGGCAGTGGTGTCTCTCACAGCGCCCCGTAAACTGAAGGTCTGTCACTTCAAGAAGGGCACCGAGATCTGCAATTACAGCTACTCCAATACAATCCTGGCTGTCAAACTTAATAGGAAGGTATGAATAGATGTAAACTCATAGTATTCACAAAATTACAATTTCCATTGCAGAAAGCTCAAATGATTTTTTAACTGCACCCAATAAACTCGGGTCTGCCATTTCGAATAGGGCACCAAGATCTGCAACTACAGCTGTTCCAACAACATTCTAGCAGTCAAACTTAATCCAAAAGTAATCATTTTTTATTGTTGTTTTTGCTGTTGTTGATAAGAAATCAAAATTATTTGTTGTGTTAAAGTTTGAGAAGGAGAACGGGTAAAATGAACCATTTCCAAATCAAAATTATGTTAGGAAATGCATTGTATTTCCTTATTGAAAAACAGCAACATTGAATCATGTTGTGATTGATATTTGTATAATTTGTAGATAGTGATTGTGTTTGTTGTGTCAAAATTAGTATGTTATTGTTAAATGTTATATTCTATAAATGAGTTAAATGTTATATTATATGGTGTGAAAATGATTTATGATATCAAAACCTATTTAAAAACAACATAAAATTTAATAAAACATCCTTTGTGATCAGTTATTTTGCAGTGGTTTTCTGACATGGCTAAATTTGATAAGTTGCTATATTTACACTGATTGAACTTGAAAATCAAGAAAGGTATAAAATTCTCAGTGCATCTTCACTTCCTAGTCAAATATTTCCACCTAACAATGTACATGCCAGACAGCAAGAAACAGTTCAAGTGTTCAGATTACCATCTTTTTATAGCATCATGTTTGTTTTTATAGTGTAACCTTGTCCCTGATTTTACTGACCGTAAACAACTAACTGTCTGCTGATTTTGGGTCCGAAGTCCAAGGTGTCTGACAGTTATCAGTTGGGGTGTCATTTTCATTGAACTGTAATAGTTTAGATACACACTATAGGCTTCATGATAACAATCAATGGTAATTCAATTAACATTGATTGTGTAATGAAGAAGATATTCAATGACAATTAAAATCTATAGTGCTCAGGAATATTAGCTGGTTGTTATTTTTATGTTTTGAAAGGTCATCCTACACAAGTCTATGGACATTATAACGAGTGAGAATTTTTGGCGAATGCATGGTTGCGAAATTTGCAAAAATGAAAATATAGTGAACATTTAACCTATGTGTAATAATTTTAGAGGTTAACCTTAGCATAATGCAGATGTATTTGCTCTGAAAGAGGTCATTGTTATTACTGACATTATCAATCGTGTGAACTATGGCATCTTGATATGAAATGCTGTCATATTTTTTTCGAGAGGTTAATTGTAGCACTGGAAGAGAGCCTACATGTATATGTCCACAACATCCGGGACATGAAAGTACTGCATACGATATGGGACACGCCATCCAACCCCCTTGGCCTGTGTGCCCTTTCCATCAGCAACGACAACTGCTACCTGGCCTATCCCGGCAGCAGTGTCTGGGTGAAGTTCCCCTTTAATCTTGTTCCTCTGTAAGAGGTCATTTCTATTAATGACATTTTTAATTGAGTGGAGGATTGGATCATTATTTAAAGAGCAATCATTTCTATTTGCAGAGGTTAATCGTAGCACTGGAAGAGAGCCTCTACGTCCACAACATCCGGGACATGAAGGTGCTGCACACGAAACGGGACACGCCAGCCAACCCCTTAGGCCTGTGCGCCCTTTCCATGAGCAACGACAACTGCTACCTGGACTACCCCGGTTAATATAGAGTACTTAATTTTTTTTTTACAGAGGTTAATCGTAGCACTGGAAGAGAGCCTCTACGTCCACAACATCCGGGATATGAAGGTGCTGCACACGATACGAGACACGCCAGCCAACCCCTTAGGCCTGTGCGCCCTTTCCATCAGCAACGACAACTGCTACCTGGCCTATCCTGGCAGCAGCCAGATCGGTGAGGTGCAGATATTCGACACGGTCAATCTGCAGGCGGTTACGATGATCTCGGCACACAACAGTCCGCTGGCTGCGCTGGCGTTTGATGCGTCGGGGACGAAGCTAGCCACGGCTTCAGAGAAGGTATTGGATACAAAGCTAAAACAGTGATGCCAACTCACAATCATATTTTTTTTTACTTTTACGTTTAATAATATGTTTCTAAATCTATTGATGTCAGTAATCACTGCATTCAAAACATAGGTAATGTGCGAGCTCTCACTTGTTGAATTGCAAACAAGATACATAATCCAAACAATTTGTATCATTAGATATACCACAGGCGATATCTTCTTAACCAGTCGATGATGCAATGCATTGTGGTGCTGTTGCCTTTTGAATAAACTGTAAAGTATAAAACTTAGTATCCTTTGTCCACTTTCGCACTGAAAATTATAATTTGATAAATACAGAGTTCCCACTCTTCCTGGTAAATGTGGAAAACATGGAAAAAGAGTCATACTTTTTCCAGTCAGGGAAAAGTTCGGGAATCTGGTCAGAAGCCCTCAAATGAGGGTAAAATGGAATTTTGTTCTCCTCAAGTAATGGGATCCCTGACCTCAACAATATCAATATTGGTCTTTGAGGATGTGTCAAAATAGGTGAAAAGAGTGATACATGTTGACATAGTGATCCTTGAATTTTTAAATCATCAGTGAAAAATTTGGGAATTTATGGGAACCCTGGATTAAGATTTTGGTTAGTAAGTCTTCTAATACTTCTCTGGTCACATTTTTATGTGTGTTCCTTTATAAAGAAAAAGTTATATTTTATTGCCAATCAAATCATTACATTCATAATTAATTGAAGTATGAGGATCAGGATACATTTCATGCATAATGTGGGGGCGCCGTGGTGTAGTGGTCATGACTCTCGCCTTTCAACAAGAGGGTCGTAGGTTCGAGTCCCACCCAGGGCGTTAATTTCCTTCAGCAAGAAATTCATCCACATTGTGCTGCAGTCAACCCAGGTGAGGTGAATGGGTACCTGGTAGGAATATTTATTCCTTGAAATGCCAAGTGCGCTAATGAAGTGGCTGCCGGGCTAAAGCCAGGGTAATAATGCTGCAATTGTAGAGCGCTTAGAGAATTCTTAGAGTTGATAAGTGCTATATAAAAGCCGTTCATTATTATTAGTATTAATATCATTCTGATTTTGTTTTTATGTAGGGCACAGTGATCAGAGTATTTTCCATTCCAGATGGCAAGAAGTTATTTGAATTCAGAAGAGGGGTAAAAAGGTAAATTTATTTTCTCTTATCACTTGAATTGACTTGAATCTATATGACAAAATGAATGTTATAGAAACAGTGACTATGATTGAGTGTGAATTGCTGAGTTGCATTGTATGTGCACTAGAATGAATTAGCAGCAGAAATTAAAAGCCCATTAAAAATGGAGAGGAGTGATTGCTTTCTCATTTCCTTACACATCCATCATTTTCAGGCATGATTTTGTTTGTTTTGTATAAAATGGAAAATTACTTCCCTCATGGGATTTCAATAGTTTCATATCCTTTCATTATTTTATCTACATGTAGATAAAAGTCAAGATCCAAATTGAAAAACAAAAAAATTCTATAATCAATTTAGAAAATTCTAAGAAATGAGTGATTAAAATACAATGTTACATTACATGTCATGCATCATTTAAATCTAGCATCTAAACATTTTTCTTCTTATTATTTTTTCATGGCAGATGTGTAAGCATAAATTCCTTAGCGTTCAGTGCAGACTCAATATTCCTATGTGCATCCAGTAATACAGAGACAGTCCACATCTTCAAACTGGAACAACCAAAAGAAAAGTAAGTTGTTTTTATCGTCACATTTCCACATTTTTGGTTACTCTTTTTCCCCTCCTATTTGTCTGTATCTCTCTGGAATTCCGTTTTTTCTCGTGGTGATCCAAGAAAAGTATGTTTGTTTCATTTTCATATTCCTCTTCCTTTCTTTCACCACTCCTCTTGTTCTTTTCCTCTGTCTCTCTTTTTTTTGTCATGTATTCCCTCTTTCTGTCGCTATTGGACTGTCTCACTCTGTTTCGCACCATTCTCTCTCCATTTTTTATCCCCTCTCTCCTCTGTTCCTCTTTCGGAAGTCATTTGTCTTTGACTAGGTGTTAATTACGTAGTGTCTCAGAAGTTTGAGATTTAACCCTTGGCACATCTTTGTGATGGTAGGCCCCAGAAATGATTAATCTTCTCTGATGGATGTAAGTCTGTGAAAATTCAAATTACATCTTTCTATTATTAAACTATAGGTAGAATTTTGCAAATGTAATCCATGCTTCAAACCTAGAGGATTATGGTCAATACACATTATTTGAAAAGTGAGGATCCAAAATATTTCGCTATTCTAATAGGCTAGTAAGACCATAATGACAGTTTTCTTCTCGAGCCATGCAAAGCTAAGTGCCATTTCTGATTCCTCCTTTCTTTAGACCGATAGAGGAGCCATCAACATGGATGGGTTACCTTGGTAAAGCCTTAATGACGCCAGCCAACTATCTCCTTCCCAGGTCACAGAGGTCCTAACACAGGACAGAGCGTTTGCTATCGTCAAACTACCCTTTTCGGGACTTAAAAAATATCCGTGTTCTTGCCTTTTTCTCCTACTTTAGCTTCTGTGTTCACTTCATTTCCTTGTCATTTTGCTTATGATTAAGATTCTGTTAGGATTAAAAGCTCAAGCTCTCTTTTACTTCAATCTACTTCACAGCTTTCCTTTAGGGACGCCAGATTTATTATCACTAGCGGTAGTTTGCGTTATACCGCAATATGTGCGGTAGAACGATCGGCGGCGCAGACACTGCCCATTTCATGAGTTGTTTTCCTTGTACAACGGCAGAAAGACAAAATATTACAATTCTGCGGAGGGTTGCGGTATACCGCTGATCGTCGGAACCAAGAGGAACGGAATGGTTTTTCCTGTTGTTGCGCGCGCGCAGCTACAAGCCGAAACGGCGCACGGCATGAGCGTGAGTGGTGTGTGTTTTGATCTGCGCGAGAAGTGTGTGTGTGTGTTTCTTGCAAGTTCCAACGCGAGAGTGTGTGATTGTGTGTC
>BQKZ01015337.1:0-10556 GCA_036244855.1 Temnopleurus reevesii | reverse complement strand
TCACGTGAGCTGGCACTCATGTGCATATGAGCACGAAGCATATTTGGTCCCTCCCATCTCCAAACTTCTCTTAAAGGCCGACTCACACCTTTGTTTTTTAGCCTGCGTCGGTCCAGTATTTTTTTAATGAAAAACGCTCCATGAACGCACAGTATGCCCTGGTCAGACGGTGGACTGACGTTCGGCATGCGCTCAAGTACCTCACGCCGGACGTCAATCCACCGTTTGACATGCGTCTTCGTGCGTCCATGGAGCGTTTTTAATTGCCAAGAAGGCTTGACCGACGCAGGCTAAAAACGCAAAAGTGTGAGTCGCTCTCATCATATCAAACAGAATATGCTCAATTATACATTTACCTAACTCATGGGGAGCAAGTCCACGAAATGCTTTCAGACAGACAAAAGAACTGTTTTCATTTTGTCTTTACAGAAAATTTCATGTTTTCATATCTTGTTATTCTTTCCTTGGATCTATTCTAGTGCCTTCGATTTCACAGTGCTCTCTCTCTCTCTCTTTATAATTTTGACATTTTTTTTTTGTCCATCGAGGAGGTGATTTTGAAGGTTGTTGACCCAAATTCTTATGTAAACTTGACATTCCACAAAATAAACCTAATTAATCTGAGTCAAGATGTAGTGAGGATAATGTTCGTAAAACTGTTTGCCGAATTTATTGAACATAGACGATTACATGCGGTAGGTCCTCCAGAGTTGTTACTATGTACATATTGTACATATTCATGCCTTACGGAGGTAAATTCAAAATAATAATGATGATAATAATAATAATAACAATAATAATGATAATAATAATAATAATGATAATAATAATAATAATACTAATAATACGAATTCATCTAAAAGATTCTATTCCAAATACCGTGAATTATATTTTGAATTTGAATATGTCCCTTTTCATGGTCTGATTGTATTTTGATAATCCACTAAATCTAGAGATGACTGTCATTACCATCTTCCTAATTATCCTCTTAACAATCATCATCTTTATGATCATCATCATCACCATCATCATCTTCATCACCATCATCATCATTATCATCAACACCATCAATATAGTCATCATCGTCATCCTCTGAAAATCTTTCACTACAAGCATGACAAGGTCCTCTGATAAAGGTTTACGATAGCCTTTTATTTTGTAGTTAGATTATATAGGACAATTAGTTAATTATCATTATCCTGATAATTGGAAGAGCATCGTTGACTTTATTTAATAAGGATATCATAACACATATAAAGTGTAACAGGACAAAGTTGACACATGCACAATATACTCCAACTTGCAGTACCTAATTATCATCCCTTCTGCCTGATTTTTTCCTACTAATTTTGAGTTTTCGGATTTCAACATTGTAACAATCTATTGCAATGTAAATCATCAATAATTATTGCAAATAATGCTATTTCGCCAATTTAATAATGCTAATCTCCATGACAAGATCTCAAATCATGTACAAACTTATGACATATATATCGCTTTTATGATTTCCGTAAAAGTAATCCAGGTGTAAAAATAACAATAATATTAATGTTATAACAATGGTAAAGATTTTTTCAATAATTATAAAAATTACAATATTTTTCTCAATGATATAAATCATAATAGAGATGATAATAATAATGACAACAATAATAACAATGATATTAATGATAATTGTAACAATAACAGAAAAATCATGAACATACCTGATATTCGTTGCCTTCGTGTGATTCCGCCATCATAGGCTTTTCGTCCAATCGTCAGAAAATAAAGGAAAAAGTATTTTCAAAGATTTATCCCCAGGCGCCACCCCTCGGAGATGAGGAATTGAAATCCCTCGTTTTCTCAAAGTGGCGTTCAAAATATTGTCCAACTAATGTGGTCTAAAAAGGATTCCTCTCGTCTCAGGTTTAAATATGGCTACTCTGATTCTTTATCAGACATATTGTTCACCAGATCCACCGTCAAACATGGTGGCCTTTACAGTCCTGGGATCGAAAAGTTCTTATGATCCGCCAGATCAAGTTGTGGATCAGTCTCTAGATCTTGCATCAGAAAACTTGTTCCCCTGATGTATAAGTCATAAATGTGATCCAACTTATCCGGTATCAGAAACAAAGTCATCCAGATCCTGCGCCAAAATGAGTTTCCCCTAACAGGAAACAACCCCTATGATATAGTCTTCATATAACTGTGCATGGATCTGTGGCGTATTCCAGAAAGCATGACCCCAATACCTGTCAACTGATTGCAGTGGTAAACAGGATACAAACTCCTTGGCTGGGATTGGGGAGTGTGGTTTAGGGGGTCTATTTGCAGCTTTCTGTACCCCTCGCCTCCGCAGCACCAGGTCACCGGGGGGCGTGTACCACCGCTTGACTACATCGGTACAATAGGAGATAGCGAATACAGGCTCCGATGATTAAACATTGGCCTTCATCCATGAAAATATTATAACAAAAGGGAATATTTCATAAAAGAGATATCAAAACTTTCAACGCATTGTAAGGTTTCATAGAAAAAAAATTCAGTGTTACAGTTTTACAATCGTATATATGGTATATTTCAATGACAAACATGATAACATGTCGGCGACTGTGAAACGTTATGTCAACACATTATGAAAAGTTGGGAAATAATAGGAGTAAAACCTTTCAAAATTTCACTGCCGAATTTACCACTTGTTTTGAGTGATTTAGTATAATAATCATATTTGCACCCACTCAATAATACACTCGGTGAATAGAACCAGATATTCCCTAAAGAAAATGGTATCATACTGATATGCTTTCAACAAGTGCAATAAAAGCTCTTTCAGAAAATGATCCCGGAAAGAACATTAACTCTTAATGACGGTTTATATAAAGCAAAAGAAAATACATGTATATGAAAAACATAAAAAAGGGAACATGATGCTTGATAGATCATCTTCATTATGTCAGCAACGCAATACAAGTATAAGAAGAGTTTTTAGTTTAATACAAAACGCCCGACGTCCAGGGGCCAATTTCACGAAATGGTCTTAGCTTCTTACTAAGATGTCTTTACTTCTTGTACCACCCTTTTAAAATCTGTGCAATTATGATGTCACAAGAAGTTAAGTTGACTTAGCAAGAAGTGGATAGCTAAGACTATTTTATGTAACTGGCCCCAGGATTTTGGAGAATACACTATTCTCTGTGACGGTTTGTAAATGCTTACACAAATGAGCTCTTAAAAACAATTTTGATACACGAATGGTTATCTTCTAAATATTTTGTAATTTCAATTTTGTTCAATATATGTTTGAGATTGTAGAAATTCGTATCTCATTATCATGCATGTTATTGAAAAGGAAATACAATCATTTGATAAAAGATTGCAGTTATGGTACTGGTGCATGAGGAGGACTAGCCTGAACAGAATGTTGCAAGAAAATGGTAAATCATATGCAAATCATTTATACATAAAGGTAGCTAAATGGTCTTTAATGATAATAATAACAAGAAAAATACTTATATTGTCAATGATTTGTACTTTTCATGTGTGTATATCAATGTTCACGGTGCTGAAGGTTTTCACGTTAGATAGAAAAGATGGAAAACCCTTCGATAAAGAAAGCTCATTCTACCGTATTCAATCATTTATCTTACTTCAACACGGAGACTCCTGCATCAGTTAAAGATGTCCTGGCGCAAGTCAGTGCGTAGGTAAAAAAAGGCATAAAAACACAATTCTAAAATATAAGAAGAACCAAAAAATACAATATTTTGTCGGGATTTTTTTCTCTCTCTCGTCAGCATCGTTTTTTTTTTGCCTGCATCATACCTAACAAAAAAACCCCACACATTATGTTTGTTTAGTACTGGAGGCGCTTGCATTGGTCTGTTTAAGCAATTTATAACAATTGCACAATGTGTAAGACAAGTTTGCGACTCTCAAATACGTTCGTAAATATTTCCTATTAAAGTAAGCATAAATGTCACGCTCTTACAATTTGCGAACAAGTTTCGAATTCATTGTAGCTTACCGCTTTCCAAACAGGTCATCAGACCTTTCGTTGATTGTTATTGACATATACAATTTAAATCATCACACCCATGAACATTTTCCAAATTGGAAACAGTCAACTGCGCTCTTTCAATAAAAAAAATGTATATTTGTTGAGTAAGGATGTACGAATTGTGTAATATTGTGCGGTAGTTTTTAGATTTTCGTTAATTTTATATGTATTTAGAGTTTTACAAGCCTTGAGCTATCATTTTTGGAAAGTGCATAGTTCGAGAAAACGGACCTTGTAAGCCCCTGATCCTTATTATATTATATTTCATATTTTCAAATATTTTTGTCAACCAATGGCCTTTTAGAACTTCCTTCTTGTGCTTCGATATGTGTTTACCATGGCTTGCTTTATCTCGGCAGCTTAGCCGACCTGATAGGTATTATGTATTTTACCTCATTGGTTTAAACTGTGTATGTTTCAATGTGTTCCAGGGCCCCATGGACATGATGGAAAACCAAACATTGTTGAATGGGCTACCCTGGTTAAATATGAATAAATAAATTAGATTAGATAATCAATTAATTGAATATTAATAAATGTCTCTCAGAAACGTGGTTGTATATTATCAATTGTGTCTCCATGCATAATGAAGTGATGGCTCCATAATATAACAATATAACCTTTATGCTAGTTAACCTATATGTGTATATCACATTATTACACCAATATTTCTTTCCAAATGCTCGAAGAAACCGCTTTTACTGTTCGGGGGTCTTTATATAACACATACAAACCATGATAATTTGTAATTGTTTAAATTTGACCTATAAATATGTATTAATTGTATAGATTCGATGTGTATTGTAACAAATGGTTGTTGTCAAATATTTANTAACTGGCCCCAGGATTTTGGAGAATACACTATTCTCTGTGACGGTTTGTAAATGCTTACACAAATGAGCTCTTAAAAACAATTTTGATACACGAATGGTTATCTTCTAAATATTTTGTAATTTCAATTTTGTTCAATATATGTTTGAGATTGTAGAAATTCGTATCTCATTATCATGCATGTTATTGAAAAGGAAATACAATCATTTGATAAAAGATTGCAGTTATGGTACTGGTGCATGAGGAGGACTAGCCTGAACAGAATGTTGCAAGAAAATGGTAAATCATATGCAAATCATTTATACATAAAGGTAGCTAAATGGTCTTTAATGATAATAATAACAAGAAAAATACTTATATTGTCAATGATTTGTACTTTTCATGTGTGTATATCAATGTTCACGGTGCTGAAGGTTTTCACGTTAGATAGAAAAGATGGAAAACCCTTCGATAAAGAAAGCTCATTCTACCGTATTCAATCATTTATCTTACTTCAACACGGAGACTCCTGCATCAGTTAAAGATGTCCTGGCGCAAGTCAGTGCGTAGGTAAAAAAAGGCATAAAAACACAATTCTAAAATATAAGAAGAACCAAAAAATACAATATTTTGTCGGGATTTTTTTCTCTCTCTCGTCAGCATCGTTTTTTTTTTGCCTGCATCATACCTAACAAAAAAACCCCACACATTATGTTTGTTTAGTACTGGAGGCGCTTGCATTGGTCTGTTTAAGCAATTTATAACAATTGCACAATGTGTAAGACAAGTTTGCGACTCTCAAATACGTTCGTAAATATTTCCTATTAAAGTAAGCATAAATGTCACGCTCTTACAATTTGCGAACAAGTTTCGAATTCATTGTAGCTTACCGCTTTCCAAACAGGTCATCAGACCTTTCGTTGATTGTTATTGACATATACAATTTAAATCATCACACCCATGAACATTTTCCAAATTGGAAACAGTCAACTGCGCTCTTTCAATAAAAAAAATGTATATTTGTTGAGTAAGGATGTACGAATTGTGTAATATTGTGCGGTAGTTTTTAGATTTTCGTTAATTTTATATGTATTTAGAGTTTTACAAGCCTTGAGCTATCATTTTTGGAAAGTGCATAGTTCGAGAAAACGGACCTTGTAAGCCCCTGATCCTTATTATATTATATTTCATATTTTCAAATATTTTTGTCAACCAATGGCCTTTTAGAACTTCCTTCTTGTGCTTCGATATGTGTTTACCATGGCTTGCTTTATCTCGGCAGCTTAGCCGACCTGATAGGTATTATGTATTTTACCTCATTGGTTTAAACTGTGTATGTTTCAATGTGTTCCAGGGCCCCATGGACATGATGGAAAACCAAACATTGTTGAATGGGCTACCCTGGTTAAATATGAATAAATAAATTAGATTAGATAATCAATTAATTGAATATTAATAAATGTCTCTCAGAAACGTGGTTGTATATTATCAATTGTGTCTCCATGCATAATGAAGTGATGGCTCCATAATATAACAATATAACCTTTATGCTAGTTAACCTATATGTGTATATCACATTATTACACCAATATTTCTTTCCAAATGCTCGAAGAAACCGCTTTTACTGTTCGGGGGTCTTTATATAACACATACAAACCATGATAATTTGTAATTGTTTAAATTTGACCTATAAATATGTATTAATTGTATAGATTCGATGTGTATTGTAACAAATGGTTGTTGTCAAATATTTATTTAATCTGATATACAATTGTTTCATTATTGTTACTAAATCATTTATATTTTCTTTATGTTGTGTAATTTGTTTGATATAACACAATGTGTATGAAAAGAAATATAATCAGAACAAAATGTTGGCTGTACATGTCAATGACGTTCAAATGAATAAATTCCAAATTCCAATTGTACGCTTGAGGTTGTCAAAAGGTACAATTATGTACATATATTTTGTAGTTAAGTTTTCAATCTTTATGTACCTTTTTATGGTTGAGCATGTACATCAAAGGGATGGTATAATTGTACATATTCATCTTTTCGTGAAGGTTCGCACACCCTTTGTGCACTCCTTTGATTAAAACAGTACACAGTAATGGGCAATGTTTCACAAAATCGATTCATAAAGTTATAATTGACTTTAAGAAAGATTGGAGTACGTTCATTCAGCACAATGATTAAGAACAGTCGTTCGTGAAATCTTTCTTAAAGGGAGACTGCACCCGTAAATTCATGTTCTGTCAGCAAATGAAGACAAATATACTAACCTAACTGTGAAAACATGAGCAAAATCGGTCGATCCAATGAAAAGCTATGCATTTCAAAGTTTTGATGTACAATCCTCATGGGCTCCTTCAGTCGGCAACCTAAAGGCACAAAATGGCTGCCAACTTTTAGTTGTACCTCAGTGAAAGGCCCCGGTCACATAGGATCCCGGAAGCAACACGATTCAACACGACTCTTTGTTAATTCACATTTAACTGCCTAAGAACAAAGAGTCGTGTTGTGTCGTGTTACTTCCAGGGTCCTATGTGACCGGGGCGTAACACAATGCTTCTTTATTTCGGAGATCACCAATTTGATTTTTTTGCTTTGTCGTGAACTTTTCTGCGAATGTAAGATGGCGCTGTTCACCTCTTCTGCGGTGCCTTTACAACACTCGGTTTGGTAGTTTGGGGGTAATAATTTCTCCACAGACCCCTGTGTTATATGGCCTTCATATAATTCAAATAAATCAGCTGCAGATTAGGTCGACAAGCGTTTAGCAGCAATAGAAAGGATATTTTCTGGACTTTATAACTTTGCATTCAAAACTACCTCTTAACCAGCTCATAAGTACCTCTTAACCAGCTTACTTATTGTCTCTGGTGCAATGACAATAGTAAGCCTTCCAGCAATCAGCAAACTGGCAAATCTTGCATTTATTGCTGTGCTGGAAAACGTGTGCATTTATATACAATAAAAAGTTTTACAATTTATGGTTAGTATCAATGAATCTTAATTAACCTATTTAATGGGGTGTAATAATTGTCAAATAATTAATTATGTTTCTTGATATTTAAATAATATAACACAATTAATTCAACTATTAAAATCATTATTGTTTTTTTGTAAATTAAGTGAATTGTGTCTTGTGCATATTAATATTATGCAAATTATGTTACTGGAAATTCTGACTGGAACCAGTTAGGTAACTGAAAATTCTTACTGGAACCAGTTAGGTAACTGGAATTCTTACTGGAACCAATTAGGTAAATAGGAATTGCTATGTAACTGGAAACAGTAGTAATTGGAAATTGCCTTCTAACAGGAACCAGTTGGGAACTGGAAATCCAGCAACCAGTAGCCTAACTGGAAATTGTCTTGCTTCTTACTGGAACCAGTTGGGAACTGGAAATCCAGCAACCAGTAGCCTAACTGGAAATTGTCTTCTAACAGGAACCAGTTGGGAACTGGAAATCCAGCAACAAGATGCCTAACTGGAAATTGTCTTCTAACAGGAACCAGTTGGGAATTGGAAATTCAGCAACAATATGCCTAACTGGAAATGGTCTTCTAACAGGAATCAGTTGGGAACTGGAAATCCACCAACCAGTAGCCTAACTTGAAATTGTCTTCTAACAGGAACCAGTTAGGAACTGGAAATCCAGCAACCAGTAGCCTAACTGGAAATGGTCTTCTAACAGGAATCAGTTGGGAACTGGAAATCCACCAACCAGTAGCCTAACTTGAAATTGTCTTCTAACAGGAACCAGTTAGGAACTGGAAATCCAGCAACCAGTAGCCTAACTGGAAATGGTCTTCTAACAGGAATCAGTTGGGAACTGGAAATCCACCAACCAGTAGCCTAACTTGAAATTGTCTTCTAACAGGAACCAGTTAGGAACTGGAAATCCAGCAACCAGTAGCCTAACTGGAAATGGTCTTCTAACAGGAATCAGTTGGGAACTGGAAATCCACCAACCAGTAGCCTAACTGGAAATGTATCAAGCTGGTTCCAGTTAGATATCTAACTAGAAACTGATGATAAATTATTGTCATAGTGGACAGCCCCAACTTGAAATATACAATTCATTACAACCAGTTGAAACCAGTTAGGACCTGTTAGAACCAGTTGAAGACCTAACTGGTTTTAATGGGATTTTCTACCTGGGTAAGGAGGTAAATTGAGTCTATCTTCCGCTGTGTCAGGTATTTATTTCTATTGGGTCCCCCTTTTGATAAAGAAAGGTCATATAATCATTAACTAATATCCACAGGTAAATAATCACTCATTTACATCTATTACTGTTGATCAATAATGACTGCACTTCAATGGGTTGCTTCGGGTCTAAAAATTCATCATCGACGGCAAATCGTCTTAATTGAGCGTGTGTGACCTTCAAAAATCAGAATGTTGTCAAAGGATAAACAGAGTTCTTGAAGAGCAGAAGAAATTGAAGAGCGCCATCCAGCCACAAAACCAACCAAGCAAAGCAAAACATCGAATGTACTTGGTGATCTCTGAAATAAAGAAGCATTATCTTACATAAAGATATAACACGATATCCAAACACCTGGGTTGTGTTTTATAAAGCTGCTCGTAGAGGTTTTACACGACTGCATGACTGGTGACCCCTTCTTGTACTTAATATTAACTATCTATAGGTGAATCGCACCTGAGAAAAGGTCACCAGTCGAATTGTTCGTCCAGTCATGCATGGATATGTGCGAATAGCTTTATGAAACACAAGTACTCTGGACAGTTATGAAACCAGCGATTAATACGAAAAAAAAATGTGTGGGCATGCGTGACCGTATTATATGCATGCGTGGGAATATATTTATATATCTTTTAGTTTAAGAGTCTTTTTTTTCAATGTATACTTCCTGTTTTATTTTCCATTTTACAAATATTTTGAAATGTATATTTATTGACCTGTTCTGCTCTTAATCTGTATTATATATGTATCTTAATTTAAGTGTCATTTTACCTTGTATATTATGTTAATGGCACGGCCCCAATGTAAACCAGACTGTGTATCTGTTTGGGTATTTTACTGTGTTTAAATAAAATCTATCTCTCTATCTATGTCAATGGGGCAGAGACAGTGTCGTAGTGGAACTGCCTCATCATTCTCTCTTTATTGTTGCTACTGTTAATGACTCTTTAACTTATGATTTCTGTCATAAGCTACATGTATCAAAGTTAAGCACCGACATGCGCGCACCCAGGAACACAAAATGCCAACTCGAATTTTGCACTGCTCTCCCCCTCCTATTAGGAGCTCACAAGCATACACGTTAAAACACACACAAAGAGTTTGCTAATTATCCCAACCCGGGGCACGGACCTTAAAGCACCCGGGCTATAGGCACATGGTGAACGTGTGTTCCGACCTTATTCCGCAACTCGGTCTTAAAGTGTAACTTCACTCCTAGGCTACTGAAAAAAGGGTTCGTATTGCGGATTGTGTGCATTGTATACATACACACAACACATGCATACATTGATATGCGAGCGTGAGGTTTTCTCAGCGATATCGAGGTCCGTACGCGGCTACACATTACACAAGTAAAACAAGACGTCATACTCCTCCATTTGTGACAATTAAAATATCGAAGACATCAGTACTACATGCACAATGAAGGACAGACTGTTGTGGTTTGTACTTTTAATGATACCAGTCCACGCAGTGGGCGCGGGGGG
>BQKZ01015307.1:0-15242 GCA_036244855.1 Temnopleurus reevesii | reverse complement strand
AATCTGACCAGGAACAATGTCATTTTAGATGAAATATACACCCCTCTCATTTTTGCCGTTCAAAATATTTGGGTCCCTTCTCTGCATCCCATTCCCTTTACACGCGGTTGGAGATTTTCAGGAAAAAGTCTTGATTTCACCGAGCGCGCGAGTTACATCGCGTATGTCAATGAGGCGCAGATGAGGGACCTGGCGCAGAGGAGGAACCCCTTACCATACTGTACTACGTACCGAGTACGGTACTGTAATAAGTTAGACTTTCTTGATCATTTCTAACTTAGATTATGATATTTAGCATAATATATCTCATGAAATACTTAACTATTCTGGATCAATTTGGTATGAAATGAAAAAAGATATTGTTAGGCTTGTAATATCATTATCAATGTTAAAAGAACAAATAAATCACGAAAGAATGACACTTTACAGAGATATCGCGATATCAACATTCGATTGATGGAACGATTGCATTAGTCAAGACAAGAAAATGGCGAGAATTGCCAACAAACTGTGTTGTGTTAATTCATAGACTTTGTTTTGCAAGAGGTTTATTGAAAATTCGCTTCCATCAATAATGCAAGATTTAAGTCATAGTACTAGTTTGACGGCAAAATTATATCAAGGAATCGAATGGTATGACTGTTTACTTACCATTTTTTATGGTTTATTTTTTAAAATTGGAAGCATCCAGATCAGTGTCACAAGACCCGTGTTTTTCAGTAAATGGAAGCAAATCTGCCAATCTTTCTGCGATATTTCAATTATCTCTTGCCTATTCGTTATGAAAATGATCAGTTTCGGCAAATAAATGTCCGTTTTATCGATGTTGGTATCCTATTTTTTATATCTCGTCATTTTTCTTTGAAGATTAATATGACACATGGATTAATATGAAAGTACCATAATGTTTTGACTGGTCTATTTTTTGTAAAAGTATTTTTAATTTTAACCCCCTATTCTAGCCCCCAGATACACTATGAATACACCAACTCTGGTCTCTGTATTGTATGTGCCATCTGTACAATAGAAAAATGGCTTTCTATCTAGCAAATGTTCTAACTAAATGCACGTGGAGGAAAATAGTTTTCTACAGTCGTGTACATTTTAGGGAATTTTTTGACAACTTGGTGGTTAAAAGGAATTAGGCGATATATTTGCCTAAAGGTAAAGAAAATATGTAACATGTAGAGTGATTTTAAAGAAAATAAAAGTGAGTTCAATTCCCTTACTTCTTGATCAACTTTGTCAATAAATGTTTTAGTGAGTTGTTCAAATTCTTCTTCTTTTTATCATATTGAAACAGTAGAGTTACTTGGATTGAATTTCCCTTTAATTTTCCCCTTTCCTGTGTGCATGTAGGAGGAGGGTTCATACAGACATTGTTGGACACAGCAAGGTGACCTGTACTTCAACAATAGAAGAGAGTGCTTAGAAGGGGAATAACTGTGAATCTTTGAGATCTACAGGAGGTATGGTGGTTGGTGATGAGCGTAATTTGGCAAGATGTGGACTATAAAGCTGCTCAACTTTAATCAGGTAAAGATCTTGTTGCAAGAATCTGCAATGAATTGAAAATCAGCTTTAATTCACAAATCAATTGAAGAAGCATTTGCTCTTTTTCGACACCTCTTTAATTTATCTTCATCTGATGAAACAAAATGTCTGGTAGTATCAGAAGGTTGCTAGCGAGGTGCTATTAAAAGTTGCAGTTATCATCATTGGCCAATCTATTAGTCATTGATTTTTTTTGTAAAAATAATGAAGTTTAGAATAACACAGTTCTTGTATAAGATACATTGTGTCTCTCTACAGTGCACCAATGCTTATATATCTCATTTAATTGCTTTTCCTAAGCCTCTCTTACAACCGGACGTGCGTGCGGTCTGCGTGTGGTCTGCTTCCAAAAATGGGTCAAGTGGTGAGTTGCACGTGCGTGGGAAGTACGTCTTTTGGTGGTTGCAGACTCGACGCAGAGCACGCTGCCCGAAAACTTGTCGACAAGTTTTTTGCTACTTCCACTCTGCGCCAAAAAAGACGCAGGGAGCACGCTCAGAGGTTGCACGGTTAAAGTACTGAGTAAGTGCGTTAGGCGTGCGTATAACACAGGCAAAACATGAAAAAAACTTCTGCGTTGAAGCGTACTTTACAAGCAAGAGCATCGTACTTTGCACTCACTTCCAATGTACGCGTTAACAATTTGGGGAATGAGCACACTACATTTGTGTGTATGACTTACTTCCACAGTGCGTGGTGAGTACTTCTACTGTACCTCTGAAGTACGTCACACATAGACGACGAACGTGATTAGCACCTCAGAAGTGTGTGTTGGGAAATGCGCTTCCTCCGTTTGCATTAATGTAAAAGGCGACGATGCATACTTCTTAGCAGTGTCACATTAGATGTAAAGAATATTCCACCCAATAATACTATTTTAATAGGAGCAAATGAGTCACGTGGAGAGAACGATTTGAGGAAAATAAAATAACTAATATGGAGGTAGAAATAAAGTGAATATCTGGGGAAAAGAATATAATACACCAAATTGCCAAATTGAATAATGTCATCAAAGAATTATGCGCTCTTTATTTTGTTCATGTTCAGAAAATTGAATCGTTATTTCATCAAATACATTTTTTCAGAACCTAAACCGACTTTATATTCTTATATGTTATGCTCATCCTCTTGTTATATCTAATTAAATAAGTATATTCAGTTTGGCAATATTTTATACTTCTTGTTACTCAGATCAATTATCTCAGAAAATGATTAAAAAAAAGTCTATTTCAAATAGAGATGTGGACAAGCATAGGACTACATTTATATCATCAAGAAATCATAGTTAAATTTCCTGGGGAAATACCAATTTGATGGTAAAAGATAATGTTGTATACTTTTAATATAAAGAAATTGTTAGCTGTTCACTTAAGGCATCAAATTATATCTAATGTTTTTCATCTGATCAAAATTTCCAGACTTTCTTGTTGGTTTTATTTTTTTATCTACATGTATTTATCTATTTACGTATTTGTTTTTGTATACACGTCCCAAACAAAAGATCAGCAAATTTTTTGTCTGGCGGTATAGTCCTGATAATACAATCAAATGACACAGAAAGCATTATTTTTTCTGGGCCAAACAAATACAGCTTGCATTAAAAACAAAGCAATCAGACGAACAGATAAAAAATAGTTTGAAGCAGAACGGATGACAAATAAGGAAATTATGAATATCTTAATATTATTAATGATGTAACTCAACAATTATTTTTACATGCAAATTGGCAAGTTTTAGTCACGTGATGCGCTACTCTGCAGAGTGAAACCCTGTATTTCGACCCCTTCACCGAAAGAAGGAATTCCTTTTACATGAGTGCAGGTGCATGTAATGATTCAACGTTTTTGATGTATTAACAGGTATGCATTTGTGGATTAACGCGGATGCTAAGAAGCCCAATATGTTACGAGAACAGTATAACTTAGGTCATAACACGTGACTAAAATTTGCCAATTCGCATGGAAATCATTGTTCAGTTATATTATTGAAGTATTTCCGATTTAGTTCAAACTTTTTCAAATGTTTTTTCTGATAAGTATACTTTTTAATACAAGCTATATATAGATTGTCCTTGCCTAGGCTCAGTCATGTTTTCCGATTTTCCTCGCATTCTTTTCGTCAGTTTATTACTATAATTTTTATTTTTTATTATTATTATCTTCATTATTTAAAGACTGTTAAAACTGTCATTTTTAGGTTGGCTCGTTTCAAATTGCGATTATCTGTCCAATTTGACGCACAATCGTCTTGCGTAACACTTACATGGTGAGTACTTCTCACTTACTTTGTAAGTTCGGTTTCTGACAAGCGCACTCCTCACTTGCCACTCACGTACGATTGTCCCACTTATTGAGTGCGCTAGAAGTAGAGCTCGTGTGTGCAACTTACTTCTTCCTACTTCCAACATGTCCAAAAAGGCGCACAGATCACATGCGGGACGCACTCTCTGAGCAAGACACACATACTTATTAAGTACTTCCCACTTACTTCTGCTCGAATTTGGAATTGAAGCTGCATCCACTCTGCGCTTTCTAGAAATTGCGAAGGCGCACGTCTTTAAAAGACGCACGCCCGGTTGTAAGAGAGGCTTTAATGATTGGATTTGAACTTAATTTTTATTCTACATGTACAACCCGCATGATCTTTCAGGAAACTTTCAGAAAAAAATGTGTTGAAATAAAATTACGTAGTGGTACACTGTAGTAGAATTATACTGCAGCATATGCTCTGTGCGACTCAATATAAATTTACTTGGAATATGAAGAACCCAACAGCTGTGGCAGATTGATTGCATTTACAAATTATCATTTTTTCTTTTCTTAGGTCCCTTCTGACTTCCATGAACCATTCATAATATCTGGTTACCGATCATGTCGTAGCAGCATAGCGTCCTGTATCGTGAGTGCCATCCAGGGATCCAATGAGACCATCAACTTCTGGACCCATTTCATCCCTGCCTTGTGGTTTGCTTGGACCACACTGCAGAAGGTCACCGATGGGGCATTCATCCAGGAGCCTTTCTTGTGGCCTTTGATCTGCTTCCTCTTGTCAGCCACCATGTACATGCTAGCCAGTGCCATGGCTCACTTGTTTAATTGCCTCTCCTTGCAAGCTCGCTATGTAACTTTCTTCTTTGACTACGGGGCAATAAGCATCTACAGTTTTGGATGCAGCATAGGTAAGTGTGATTCGTATTTTTAGACAATGTAAGGGCAAGGAACTTTCACAATGAAAAGCCACTCATATACACAGATTCTCGGTTTACCAGTATTTTTTAAGTTTTGTTGCTCGATATGATATATCTTTGAAACTTAAACGGTTACTCCAGGCCAAAAATAACTTGGTTTGATTAAAAGCGCAAAAATTAGACGAACATATCAAAAAAAGTTTGAGCAAAATCGGACAATAAATAAGAAAGTTATGAATTTTTGAAGGGTTTTTAAAAATAATTTAAATAGTTATAATTTTAGCAAATTGGCAACTTTGCATCACGTGACATCAAATAGTGATGACGTAGGTTCGTCACTTCTCTACAATGGGCTTATTATATATCATTGCTTTTTAATCCGTCTTTTTAATCTTTAGAGAAAATTTTGTTGATGGATAATGTTCAACACATATCAAGCAATTATGTTCAAGAAATATATATATTCAAAATAAGTTTTATATGAAAGATGAAATGATAAATTATGGAATAAATATGATTTTAATAAACAATAAATAAGGAGAAGATTTATTCATATAAAGAATTGCTCTAATTAAGAGAATTTGAATATTTTCAACACTAATTTAATGACGTATTTTGTTCCATCGATTTCAATGTTGCTATAAATTGATTGCATAAATATGAAAAATAATTTGTCAATAATCATTTTCTTTTATATTATATTGTTTTTGTACAATTTATCATGTATGTTATTGTTTTTCAAATCATATTTTCTTTTTTTGTATCATTTTGGTTATTGTAAATCCAAAGAGCATTCCTTTACCATAATTTACAGTAGTAAACATTAGTTTGCTTCCGTGCAAGCGTAATTATAACACAAAATACATATTTCTTATTAAACATATTGTTTATTAAAATCATATTCATTTCTATAATTTTGTTATCTTTTGTTCGTAAACAATATTTCAGAAGGTATAATCAAGAATATATATTCAACGAGATGAATTCCTTGAGAAAAGGAACTATTTTTGCGCCCAATGGCATTTAAACAGAACATTAAAAAACAAAGAGATAATACACTCACTCTAGAGAAGTGACGAACCTACGTCATCAACACGTCATGTCACGTGACCTGTAGTTACAAATTGGCCAAAAATATAACTATTTTGAAAATCTTAAGATATTTTTCAAATATTCATAACTTTTTTATTTGTTGTCCGTTTTCGCTCAAACTTTTTTTCATCTGTTTGTCTGATTTTTGCGCTTTGAATCAGAGCAAGAAATTCTTGGTCCGGAGTCCTCCTTTAAGTAAAAAAAATCTGTACCTTAAAAAGGACAAGAAAATGATATTTCCTTACGTAGTATTACTTACGTAGTATTAAACTTACTTACGTAGTATTAAACTGCTCAACTTCAACTACATAAAGCAGGTGTTTTTTTTTTTACATGAATTTCCATTTGCTCCAATTTACCAAATGAGTCATAATTAAACAAAGTTAGAAATTGGAAATATATACTTTTACTAAATGTGATTATGTGTGTCATGAGGATACACAACATACTGTACATTTATAAGAACAGTGCAAGTCAGAACTCTTTGCTAGTTTAATTTACTATAAAAGCTCAGAACAAAAGATTGGATATTTGGTCTGGTTATTCTGCCCTGATTGTATTGCCCTGAGTTTTATAGTAATGACAGGTAGGTGAAGAATTGTGTGTGGCGCTATATTTGTCAGAGATTCAATTATTTATTGGTTCCAAGAAGAAATTTATCTTGGAAAAAAAGCACACATAAATTTCTTTTGTGTTTATAATACATCTCTCCTTTTCTCCCCTTTGTAGCCTACTACGCCTACATCTTTCCACCTAATTTGCTTGAAGCAGCCTTTTACTATCAAGTCTTTCTGATGGTAGCGATGTTTGCAGCGATAGCGTGTACAATCCTTGCCTGTTATAGTCGCTTCTCATCCAACCACTTTGTGCGCCACTCGGGTCGCTTGCCGTGCTTCATGATCCCGTACTTCTGGTGCAGGTAAGTGACTGTCGTCAATGTGCAATACACCAGTCTCCTCAGGCAACTCTCATTATCTGTAAGCATTTGATAGTATAGAAATATACAATGACTCTCGAGGTTCTGGTTAAAACTATTCGCACGAATGAGCATATCAGATAGTACCATACTATAGGATGATACTATCTGAAGCTCACGAGTGCGAATAGTTTAGCCGAGAATCAAGTCATTGTATATTACTTTTATATCCCTTCTTACAACAACAACATTAACAATAAAGTAGTCTATTGCAGCAGATTAAATAATCTTACCTTGTCTTAACGATAATTTGATAATGTGATAAATTGTTTTTCTAGTCTCTGGCTCGTCTTCTCGTTGAGCACATCATGCGAACGAAGCCCGCCAGAAGTGTCCCGTGCTGTGTGGCTGGGAAGCAGTGTCTCTCTCGCGCACGGGCACGTCTGTTTTAGCCGCATGTGTGGAAAAAAATTACTATTCGTCTGTTTTAGCCGACTACGCATGCGCGCAAAAATAGTAACTTTTTTCCCTAGGGAAAAAAATACTATTCGTCTGTTTTAGCCGACTACGCATGCGCGCAAAAAAAGTAACTTTTTTCCCTAGGGAAAAAATTACTATTCGTACTATTCAATGGCAAACGGCTTTCTTAGCAAATCTATTCATTTTTCTTGCCTGTACACTGTCAATGCAACGATCTTAGTGTAAGGGATATAATTGCATTTAAATGCAACTCTTCATGCAATTGGACCCTTGTTCTATAGTTTCTAAATTTCATGTTCTGAAACATTATACTTTATCTTATCTGGATCTTCCTTAACTTGTTTATCCTTGAGAGAATGGATGAATAAAAATTATAAATCAACTGCAAATTAATTGCAAATTCAAACACACATTTTGAGTGTCAATTGATGTGTCTGTGTGCAACAATGTATTTGATTGGCCAGTGCCTTTAAAAGGCAAATTTCAAATGATTGCGACCTGTTTACTCCTCATGAATGATTATTTTAGATCAATGTTTCTGAAATTATTTGATTTGTAATAATGTTTCATGAAGCCTTCCATCCATTATTTTTTCACATATTTTATGTCCATGCTCCAGTTTGCCTCTCCTATATCAAGTGCTCTTCTGTGTGGAGCCAGATCCCAGCTCAGAAAGAAAATCAACTGCAAATTAATTGCAAGTTCAAACACACATTTTCAGTGTCAAATGATGTCTGCATGGGACAATGGATTTTATTGGCCAGTGCCATTAAAATAATATTTAATGAAGCCTTCCATCATTTACGTTTTCACATATTTTATTTCCATGCTCCAGTTTGCCTCTCCTATATCGAGTCCTCTTCTGTGTGGAGCCAGATCCCAGCTCAGATGCCGTGGTATTTCATGTGCGTCAGTTCTTATTCGTCTCTGTCACCATCTTCTTCTACGCAAGCCGCTTCCCTGAGGTCCTCGCCCCAGGCACCTTTGACATCATCGGTCACAGTCATCAGCTATTCCACATCGGCTGTGTCTGTTCCACCTACTGGCAGTACAGGGCTCTCCAACTAGACATGGTTGAACGACGTGAGCTGATAGTCAACGCCGTTGGACCTCCTACTATTGTAAGTACAATTGGTGCCTTCTTAGTGGTTCTAGCGGTCAACTCACTGACCATCTGGTGCTACTCCTGTTGGGTCAGTCAACCCAAGACGCTGGACATGGTCAGAGAGAGGTTAGAGCAAGACCAGAGAGAAAGCAATAGGCGTGCTTGCAAGTGCGATTGATCTGAAATGCTTGCTTGTATAAGAATTTGCCGACTATTATGAGGCTTGGGTATTTTAGTCATACTGAAATAGAATTGTGGTTCTTGGTTTAATGTATCTTTTGAAATGGCTGAAGTGTTTGAGGCTTTTTGTTATTCATGTATCAACTCTCAGGTGTATTTATATATGTATTCATCATCATTTCTAGAAATTCACTTCCTGATCAGGAATGATTTACAATGTTCCATAATATTGATAGTTTAATGCACAATTTCTATCTAGAATTTATAATTGAATAATTATGTACATGTAAATTAATATCAAATGTATATTTGTGGGGATTCTTCATTGTATTGTGGTTTAGATTCTTGATTGGATTGGATTTGGGTTTTGTACTAAAGAGACATTGCTTTGAATCCTGGTAATATGGTTATTTTTCTGTGGCAAGAAAATTATCTCAATTGTGCTGAATTGGTGTTATGAATAAATATTGGAAGGAATGAAGTGCTTGGTAAAATGCCATCTGATTTTAGTAATGATATTTAATTGTAATATGCAGTTGATTTTTTTTTTGCAGTATATAATCATGTTCTTTATTGATCGCTATTTATTAGGAAAAAAAACAACTTGTAGGTGGATCCACTGTCCAAAAATGTTTACAAAATTCTCGATATGATATACATGTAAATAAGAGCAATAATTTTAGTTTCCATGTTGTTATTATCGACCAAATCAGACAGCTCGAGCAAACACAAAATTCATGAAATCTAGAAAGACTTTATCAGCTTTCTGAATGGAATTTAGTTTTTGTTGTTAACATGACAAATGAGCCACAGGTTAAATTTTCTTTGAATTGCAATTTATTCAAAAATTCTTTTAAATTTGTGTATCACTTTATAATTGGAACAGAGTCTCTGTTTTGTTTACATTGAATCAATGGATGTAGTAAAATCAGCTGATATAATCTCTATCTAGCAGAACTGAGAGTGATCTTGGCTATTTTCAGACATCACAGAACACTGTATATTGGACTGGGTTAAAGGAATGTTAGGCCTGGTGGGTTAGAATCATGTCTTTCAATTATGACTTGCCTTAGATTTACGTCAAGATTCAAAATGTATTTCCTTGGGATATTCTTGACTTTGCAGCTAATTTCATTTATTCAATCCACAAGTAGCCAATGTTTTGGATGTGAATTTATGGAGCGTTCTAGCTAAATCCCATAGATGTTTGACCAAAGAAGTTTAAATATTCTAAACACTTTATGTAAAAACTGAAATGAATATTAGGGGGCCAGGGAATAATTTCGCTTTTCAAATTTGATAAGCAGTTTGAGATGTTGAGGAAAGATTTTCAATATGTTACTGTAAAGTTTTGTGTGGAAATTTTGCTTGAAAAAATTGTGTAGCACTCATGCTAAAATGCATAGAAAATTGCTATGCGATACCAGAAAAATTATTCCCCGAGGTCTTTACACTACCTTGTGGCAAAATTATACAGGTTATTCCATTACGCAGCTGTTTACAACTCCTCATTTTACGTGAATTTTGTACTCAGTCAATGTTATTTATTTTTTTCGTGTTTTTGAAAGAGCGCCCTTTTGATATTCAGAAACTCTATGTCTTCCTGGTTGGCTTTAAAACCAGAATTTTCCTTGACTTTCAACTTGAGCCAAGCTAGGCAAATGGTTATTTTGGGAATATATCAAAGATCTTTGTTCTAAGGTTTCAAAGTGTGAGTCTATAGATTTAAGCACTTTTATGCTATTAAAAATTCTTTGCAACTGGATTTTCATTTTTTTGAACAAATTTAATATATTGACTTCCAGTTTATTTGTAGTATTTTCAGGGTTTCAAGTACTTGTGGATATACTTTTGCTTTCAACATTGAAGGCATTTTTTCAAACCATTTCTATTTTCTTGAGCATTTGATGACTGTAGTCTATGCAATCTCTTTGACTCTTTCAAAATCTGCCACCTATTTTGCTGCAAAGATTGTTGGATATTAACTGTGATGAATCTGCTGGGATTGTAAAATTATCAGTACATGTGTATATAGTTTGGTATTATAGATAAAGCACTACATATAAAGCACTAGAGTGGGAGACATGGGTGATGAAGTTAGTTTGTATTTCTTTTTTGATTGCATTATGTCAGGAAAGCACTGCACCTGTGGTTTTACTAGTTAGTGTGCAGTGGTATTTTAGAGTACAATAGATTGAGTGTGTGATTAATGTATTTTGTTATTCAGGAACATTACACTTTGTAAAAATATTTAGATTATTGTTAATGCATGTGATGTTACTATTAGACTGCAAAGATTTTGTCAGAGAAGTATTTAGTGGAATGATGAGGAAATCATGACTTTAGTTTCATGTTCTTTAATTGTATGCTATGAAATTGTAGACATTATTATCGGAAAATAATAAACTTGGACACAGATATTGACTGATCTAATACTTTAGAACCCCATGTGGTGTTATATTATGCTTTAAAATTATTGTATCTCCTGGCTAACAGTCACATTTTTAAAAATTATAGCTCTGCAAGGAGATTAAAATGTTAATTATTTTCCAAAAGAAAAAGTTAGGATCTGTTTTTATGAGTACCTGTATTGATCAAGACAAGAAAGTTCTTTGATGAAGATGTCTGGGTGAGCCGTGAGCGTACATTAACGCTGTATAAAGTGCATTTTGATCTTGTTCCAGACGACTGGCGTCAGATCTTATGCAATACTAAATCACAAGATTCTCAATTATTAAGAACAGTAATTGATACCAGTCATTTGTTAAATCGTTCTTAAACTTTTACTTTACTTGGGAAAGAAAGCTACGATAGCAATGCACTTTCTTTTGATGTACCAGTACAGTGAAAACTCGGTATAAAGAGATCTGATATAACGAAATATTATCTGATATAAAGAGGTAAAAAATCTGGTCCCAGCTCTTTATAACTTATTGTGTTTCAATCCTACTATAAAGAGATTACTGCTATAACAAGGTAATTTTGATGGTCCCAAGCACCTTGTTAAACTGAGTTTCCACTGTACTGGAATAAATTAACTCCAAATAACGAAATGATCCTTTGTGTAGGTCTATTTACCTTGGCCAGAAATAGTATAGAAATGTCGTATAGAGCATGTTTTGTTCATGTCATATCACACAAATTTAGTGTTGTAGACCATGTGCCATATTGGAACCAATGTCATGTGAGTGACTGTTAGAACTTATGTAATGTAAAGCTGAAGATGTGTTTACTCAGCCTGAAATAATTACGCAATTGCATGAATTGCTGTTGATTATAGTACCTTGTTAACTTAAATGTAAGAGGATAATAATCTTATCAATAACTACGTTATATTTTTATATTGATGTGAAATATTTTTTCTTCAATCAACTCCATTAATAGATTTAAGAAGGATGACGCAGTGGTATTTTTGAAACACCATGAATTGCTAATATAAGATGAGATAAGAAATAGTTTATTCACAGCTTGTTTTATTTGATTAATATTTCATCCCCTGTGATACATATTTTGGAACTTATTAGAGGAACTGAGAGAGAAATATAGGTGTTTTGAATCAAATGATTAGATTTGTTTGTTGACAATTTTCCAATACCATATTGAAGAAGAAGGGTTATGACAAGATCATTTCCCATATGGTCTTTTTCATTTTATGCGCTCTTGATATCTTTGTCTACACACAAAATTAACCACATCTCTTCTTTACACATCTACTTTTCTACGCAATGTAAACTCAGTTTTCAGTATCCTTTGGAAGCAGTGTTTTGCATATTTTAAGATTACTTTATCCTATCAATTCAATGATATTTCCTTTGCATGGTCATTATTTATGCGTCCAATGTATGGTGCATTCATGCCTATTCTTTTTTGGGAGGGTTTACTTTTTATTTCTTACTGATTATGAATTATTGACTCATGATGAAGTACAACCTAATAGTATTTACCTTTACTTTTCGTTTATTTTTCATACATATTAAAGAAAGATTTATCCCATAACAAGGTCTGATATAGTAGAGTGATTCACCTCATCAAAAAGGAGTCTTTAATGGTCTGAATTTTGTACCTGTTCAACCCGTTTTTACAATACATCAAATATGTAGTGTTTATGCATGTAACATTATACGTTACATAGAGTGAATGTAGGCTGATACAAGCTTTAGTCGAGGGGGGGGGGTGCAGGTTGGTTTATATCTATAATTAGTTTTATAAATTGACAAACACATGAATGCTGTATGGCCTATACTGGCATGCTTCAGAAATGCTGTGTAATTCTCTGCAACATTTTTTTTTGCAAAATGTTAGATTCATGCAACATCTTACATTTATTAGTATTTGCTGGTTTTCTTAAAAACCAGACAATAAACTATTAGACCTGTTGCTTTTGAAGCAATGATGTTCATGATATGGATGCAAAAGGTTTTTAATATATATTTCGGTATTTTTCTTTGAATTTATCTAAGGTCATTATACCTTGTTGCCTATTATGCAAGCAAATCATTCTTATTCTATTTTTCACATATCCTTGTTTTCTATGACTACATTGTGCTTTCAACATTCAAAGTCTTCTCAATCCTTGGTCTACTACACAAATTCAACCAAGAGGCTTTTTTCTGTTTTGAAATTTTCCTTTTTCATACATGAAATTTTGGTAATATATTTCTATCAATGATTGTCTAAAACTATACTGCAACTTTTTCAGTTTTTATGGTGGTTTGACCGCCAATTTGTATAAATGATATTTATATTTTGAAAATGGATTTTCTGAATAGTGTATGTATTTATATGGAATTGAGTTATGCAGAAAACTCAGCTATTCTGGAAGATGAATCTGTTATCATGTTCAATATCAGGTTTCAATTCTATCATTGAATGTGTATCATGTCAAGCAATGTTTTAATTTCAATATTTCTTCTATTGGTGGATGCATATATATATATATATATTTAACTTCAGAAAAGTCTACCAATTTCTATGTTCAATATTTGCATATTTTGCAGCTCCTTGACAGTTCTTGACTTGTGATAAGAAAGAATAATAATACTAAACAAGTTGAAAAAAAAGAGATGTACCTAGGATCCCATATGCTTAGACAAACAGCATTTCATCCTTAAACAAGTCGAGATAGAACTTCACATTAAACATTCAGTATTTACAAATTACAAAGATGCTGCTATTGTAGGGATTTTAAACATCTTTTTATATAATATGCAAGCTGATTGTTTGATCATCTAATAAAAAATGAATCTATGTTATACAATTTATATGTTATACAATGCAGAGATGCCAACCATTCTAGCATATGAATGCTAGGCTTTTGAATAGCAAAGAGCATGGTTATTGTTGTCATGTTTGTTCTGTTTGTTTGTTCAGCTGTTGTGTTATTTACATTGTAATTTTGACCTAGTGCATATTCCGGAATGGTTGGCAGCTCTTGCAATAAGTTTATAATCATAGACCTATTATACTTTTGAACACACTCTTGTAGCACACACTATTCATATTTATTACGACCTTGATATTTTTACTTCGATCTTGGATAAACCTTGAAATCTGTAGGCATGAGGTTCAGTGCAGAATAGACATTGGACAATATTGTAATGTTGTCTGTCCTGTCAGCAGATTTGCATGTTTGGTAATGAAATATATATTTTATGAAAGGGAACGAAATTTTGTCTTGATTTTTTTTTAAATATCTTAATGTCTTGTAGAGCGTATTGCATATTATTGTGAAATGTGGTGAAGGAAATTTGATGGGTGGATTGAGACTTGATTAGTTTTCTAATCGACAGAGGTTGATCCATGCGGATACAAATAAGCAAAATGTCATCCTCTCGAATGAAAGCACACACAAACAAATAATCACCCCCATTGGAACAAAATGTGGGTCCTTTAAAAAAAAAAATTTTTTTTACTCAACTCTGATTGTATGAAGATCATTTAATGATAAAAATTGTGCCTGAGTGATTACATACCAAGGGAAATGTTACTTTTCAAAATTTCAAGGAAGAGTGAGATAGAGAGAGAGAAAGACTCTTTAAGAGGGAGAGAAGGGGAGAGTGGTGGGGGAGAGTGGTGGGGGAGAGGAGAAGAGTGAGGGAGAGAGAGATGGGGAGAGGGGGAGAGAGACAGATAGAGAGAGAGAGAGAGAGAGAGAGGGAGAGAGGGAGAGAGAGAGAGAGAGAGAGAGAGACCGGGGGGGGGGGTGTTTCATCAAGATTTATCGCAGAGACAATTAGTCAGCGCTGACAAATTCCTTGATTGTGATTGGATTAAAAGCACTATCGCTGACAGTTGCTATGGGAACTGTTGGAAAATGACTCCTTGTCGCTGTGACAAATCTTGATGAAACACCCCCCCCCCCCCGGGGGCTCGAACGTGCAGCGTAGGAACCGCCTCGATTTGTGTATGTCCCCGATCAGCTTTATGGCGCACTCCACAGCATACTTACTACTGGTACCAAGAGATTGGTAAACCCCCAAAAGTTAAGAAGCGCTTCCATTGTCAAAATGAGAGGGAAAATGAAATACATACAATATTCCCAAATTCGTTGTGATTTATTACAATTCCACAGTAAATTGGATATATTCTAAACAGTAGTTGTGAATATGTTGCCTTGTGTTGAATATGCTTTTGCCCACAGAAGATGAAGAAGAAGAAAAAGAAGGGAAAATGGAGAAGGAGAAGAAGAGGAGAAGCTGGACAAGGGGCGTGCTGGAGATGCATAGGAA
>BQKZ01015299.1:3647-13685 GCA_036244855.1 Temnopleurus reevesii | reverse complement strand
CATTATAATGAATAAAAAATAAATAGATAAATTAAAAAGTATAGATTACCCCTCATAAGAATAGTATAATAGGGTGATAAACGAAGTCTGACACTATAGTCTCAGTCAATTCCATACCCTCTAAAAGAGAACGGATAAAATTATGATAAATTGGGTAAAAAGAACACAATATTGTTTCCTGGGTCAAATTTGGCCTGCTTTTCATTTTGTTTGAATTTTAACCCCTAAACTGCTGCGGGCCACTTTTGTGGCACAAGAACTTGAAACTGCCATACCTAAAATCTGTGTGCATGACAAAAGGATACAGAACTATTGTGCATGAACCACTTTCTCAAACATCTATTTGGTATTAGTTGTCAATAGTCATTCACGACTCTGGGCTGAAAAGAATTCTTCCAAACTTCAGTGGCATTACACAATGGACTGATATGTTAGGGCATATGTGGAATTCTTTCCAAGCTCATTATTAAAACACACAGAGCTTTAGTACAGGGCTTTGACTTTCACTTTTATTTCACTCCTAATTACATATTCAAAGCATTGTTTTAGGAAAGATCATTAACTAGAAAACTGTAATACGTTTTGCCATGATATTTTACAGCATTTGAGAATAAGTTGTGTAAATTCCAACATCACACCACTAGCATTTATAACAAAAATGAAGGTCAAAGTAACCTATGTTTTTTGTGAAATTTATTGCATCAAGAAAAGTGTTCAGCAGTTTATGGGTTAATGCCTCAAGCTATGTATTTTGTTTGATTTTGTTTTCTATCCAACTTGTTATTTGTATCAATCTTATGCATGCTTGTGCGTGCAATATCAATATGCTTATGTTTTTATGCAACTTTTCTCTATATATATTTTTATTTATCTTGCAAAGTAGGTATATGGCTTGAATGAGACCGGTCATTCTGTAGTTTGTGTAAAATATGAAAAAAAATAGATACTTACATTCTATAAAAGAAATATTGAATAAATGTTTGAAAGGAAACTCTTCGTGATTCTGTGATCATTTAAAAAAAAACTCTGGTGATTTTTTTTTTAAATAATGAAGGCGAAGTAAATGGCAAGCAATTAGTGTTAGCTATAATGTTTTACGGTGTGTTATGCGTATTCCTGTAGCAGGTTTGTGTTAACTGCTGTCATGGCTGTTGTGAGGCAAACTCCTTCGACTTTCGATTTCACGTAGAATGTTTCAGCCCCTGACATTTGAAACCATGGGATATTGCTTGCCAAGTGGGGGTTGAAATGGAAAATTCCCTTAAAACCCAAGTACAGTTTTGGTAAAAGCGAATATTTTCATTGCTAAATTTTGTCTTCAAATCTACTTAAAATAAAACTTGATCTCATGAACATATTGTACAAAAAATTGTGCGAAAAATTGACAAGTTTTGGAAAAGTTACAACCTAAAGTGTGCAAAATATTTTAGCGTCGTAACCCCCGACGCTAAATCAATATTTTATTTCTTGATAAAGGACAACTTCTCATTAACAAAATGGGATGAACATTTCAGAACTTATTCTTTATGTATTCCTTTTTAGCATGCGTTAATAAAATCTTGGAAATTTTTTTGTATATGCCCGATAAGAAGCAAAATATTGTTATAACCAAGAGAGGGCGCTAAATACGATTTAACGGTCAAATTCAAATTTTCAAAAGTAATCGCTCGTAGAAAAATATGCTATGGACTTGAAATGTGTATAAAAACTATATGTTATGGTAAATATCCCCCGAATTCACATTTCTTTAATCTTTACCAAAACTATACAGGGGCTTTAATTCCAAACGCCCGTAAAATGATCTGAAATCAATCAGTGAGGGTAAGCTAATAGCCGAAATAAGAGGGAGGAGGTGACATCGATTTATTTTAGTATATCTAGGGCAGATTTAACTGAAAATTGGTCTAGATTATATCTTTCGTTTTTGTTCCCTCAGAGGGCGACCCTGAAATAATTTGGAGAGAAAGAAGGATGGGGTTAAACCTTTGACCGAGAGAGGGTCGCGGGGTCCTCAGGTGAACTTGTCCGAAATTGACTAGTTTCATAGAACCTACACTGGTTTATCAAATGAAAATAGAACTATAGAATCAATCTAAAACTATGTCGGCGATGCTCTGCATCTCAATTTGGATGCCCCTGACATAGAACTACATAAAGTAATCAGATCAAACTGATCCATAGCCCTTTAATAGACTTGTGAGAAATGCATGCCCCATGCGTCGACAAAATGTCAATTTACATAAAATCCACTTGACTCGATAAAATTATCGTTCAAATAGTATAGAAAATTGCTTTTAGAATATCGTATTTCATTGGCCATTCACTGAAAACACATTCGCATATTTCTTATACAACACAACAATGCACAATTTGTATCGTACAAAAACAATCTAAAATCATATACACACAGTGAAATGAACGTCTGTAAATTTGTCACCTGTATGGAAATTTGTTGGGAAGATTGGTTGGAAATATGCAAGGGTTGGGGCAGCTCAGATTCTGGGGATTTTAGATGCTTGATTGTTTGGTGGGATTTGCTTGTGTATATAAGGGCCTTTGACTCCATTTTTATTTCTATGCTGGATTTACTCCAAAGCTCAGACACATTAATATTTTTTCTCATTCGTATATCTGATAGAAGTAATCAGTGCTTGCCGAATCTCATGAACATTATTAATCATATGAGCTCAATTGTCGTATTAGTCTTCAGTCTTTCATATGGACATGTTTGAAGGAATGTCACTTGACTGTAACTTTCTGTCCTTAAACGTTAAAGGATTAAGGGATAAAGTAAAACGGGATAGAACTTTTTCATGGATCAGAGACAAAGGAGCTCATGTTACAATGTTACAAGAAACATTTAGTACGAAAGAAACTGAAGAAGAATGGAGACGCGCGTGGGGTGGAGATCTGTATTTTAGTCATGGAACTAACCATAGTAAGGGAGTTTTAATTTTACTAGATCCAAAGTTAGACATTCAGGTTCGGAAGGTTGATATTGATGAGGGAGGTCGTTGGGTTATTATAGAATGTACAATTCAAGGTCTGAAATTGTTTGTCTGTAACGTGTATTTTCCAGTTAGAGGAAAAGAAGCAGAGCAAATAAGATTTTTGGAAGAGTTAGATGTTTTGTTTGAACGTTTGCATATACAGAATCATTCTATAATCATAGGCGGAGATTTCAATATGATAAGAAATAGAGATTTGGATTATATGGGAAACTGTAAACATGTATCATGCACTAAATTTGATACTTGCTTTGAGCAATTTATAGGTAGATTAAACTTGGTTGATATTTGGAGGTCAAGAAACGGATTGAAGAGGCAGTTTACATACAGGCAATCTAATCCATTGATGCAAAGTAGGCTTGATTACTGGTTTATATCTGAGAAATTAGAGGAAATTATTGTTAAATGCAACATTATCCCGTCGATAGCCCCTGATCATTCAGCAATTCAATTACAATTTTATCATAAACCTGGAAATCTTTTCAAACGCAAGGGAAGATATTGGAAATTTAATAACAGTTTGTGTAAAGATGGCGATTATACGATTAAAATGAAAGAAGAAATTATTGAATTGAAAAATAAACATGAGGAAGATTTCGAAGACAAAAGATTTCTTTGGGAATTTTTGAAAATGAAAATAAGTCAGTTTACAAGAAAGTTCTCAAGAGACAAAGCGAAACATCGAAAGGAAAAAATTGAAGAGTTGGAAAGGGTTATTGCTCGTATTGAAGAAGAATTAGAAAACGATATTACCCGAGAGAAAGTTAAGCTTTTGGAAAATAAAAGGATTGAGCTAAAGTCTCACTATGATTTCATCAATGAAGGTATTAAAGTTCGATCAAGAGCATCTTTTTATGAAAGTGATGAGAATAATATGAATTATTTTAATCAGTTAACAGAGACGAACAAAAAGAAATCAACTATACAAAAACTGTTATTGAAAAATGGGTGTATAACGCTCAATGAATTAGAAATAACGAAAGAAATTCATACATTTTATAGCACGTTATATTCTCGTCAATCAGGATCCCAGATAAGTGCTTTGGAGGAAAATATATTTTTGAATTCTTTGCCAAAGTTGTCCAATGATTCAAAAGAATTGTGCGAGGGGAAAATAACTGCAGGCGAGTGTATTGCCGTTTTGAAGGAAATGAAATTTAACAAGTCTCCAGGTAATGATGGTCTCAGTGTAGAATTTTATGTTACTTTCTGGCCAGTGATTGGTGAATTGGTAGTGGAAGCGCTTAATGCTGCTTTTGAAATTGGAGAACTTTCTTCCTCGCAAAAACAGGCAACAATAACTTTAATTCAAAAGGAAGGAAAGGATCCTTTACAAATAAAAAATTACAGACCAATTTCATTATTAAATGTGGATTATAAGATTCTAACCAAGGTTTTAACAAAGAGAATTAAAAAAGTGTTGAATGAAATTATTAATGTAGATCAAGTGGGCTACTTAAAAGGGAGATATATTGGTGAGGCAATTAGATTGATAGATGACATTGTGTTTCATACTAGATATAATAACTTGCAGGGTTTTTTGTTAGCAGTCGATTTTGAAAAGGCCTTTGATTCTGTTTCCCATGACTTTTTACAAACTGTCTTGCGATCGTTTGGGTTTGGCTCTTCCTTTTGTCAGTGGATTAAAACCCTTTATAACAATGCACAAAGCTGTGTTTTTAATGGGAATATGTCGACGGGATATTTTAATATTTACAGAGGTGTAAGGCAGGGTGACCCCCTCTCACCATATCTTTTTATACTATGCATTGAAACCCTTGCAAATTCAATTCGCCAAGAAAAAGATATTCATGGTATTAGTTTTGGAGATACCTCAGTGAAACAAATATTATATGCAGATGACATGACATTATTTATTAATGACAAAAGCTCAATGGAAAAGCTCGACATTTTATTCAAACAGTTTGCAAATATATCTGGACTAAAAATGAACAAAGAAAAGACAAATATTTTATTATTGGGACCGCAAAATCTTTCACAAGTTGAAACTCCTTTTGGCACCATATTACAAATGATAAAAATTTTGGGCATATATTTCTCACAAGATAAAGATAGACAACAGCAATTGAATTATAAGGAAATCCTCAGCAAAATAAAGAAATTATTGAATTGGTGGAAACAAAGGGACCTTACACTTATGGGCAAAATACAGCTAATGAAGACTTATGTATTATCAAAGTTAGTGTTTTTATCGTCATTAATGCCAGTTCCACAGTTTGTTTATGAAGAAATTGAAGTCTATGTTTCTGACTTTTTATGGAATGGGCGTAGCAAAATTAAAAAAGATATTTTGTATATGGATTATAAGAATGGAGGTTTAAAGCTTACTGACCTTAGATTATTTATACGATCACAGAGGATAACATGGGTTAAAAGACTTATCATGGGGGAATCAAAAATGGGTTGGAAGTGTTACTTTAGACACCAAACAAGGAAAATTGGTGGACTTCTCATATTTTTCTGTAACACTACAATCGATGTTCTTGATGTACATGTACCAGCATTTTATGAAGACATGATGCGCTCATGGTTTTGCTCTAGAGGATCCTTATTACAAAAAGAATTGAAGAGACGGAATGAAATTTTATTCAATAATAGATTCATCAGGATCAATGGGAAAACGGTATTTGTAGAAAGTTTGTTTCTTAAGAATATTTATAGAATACATCACGTTGTAAATATCAATGGAAATCTTAAGTCGATTAATGAACTCGAACGACTGGGATTAAATCCGGGAGAGATTAAGACAGTACAATCAATGTTTAACTCTATTCCTATTATATGGAGAGACCTTCTAAAAAAAGATTTTACGGATGAGGATAAGGATTTGACCTTAGAATTTAATCTCAAAGGGAAAACAATATCACTGGGAGATGTGACTTCTAAACGAATATATACGATTTTATTAAATGAGAGAACAGAAAAATCTACTGCAGCACGAAAGCTACAAGATCGATACGATATTTCAGAAAAAGAAGTGCAGAATATTTTCCTTATAGCCAGAAGGTCCACTCTTAATAATAGGTTAAGGGAATTTCAGTTCAAGCTCCTATATAATTTGATTTATACTAAACAACACTTGCATATGTTCAATGTTGCTGATGATAATATATGCTCGTATTGTCAGAAAGAGGAAGAATCTTACGAACACTTGTTCTTTGTATGTGAAAAGATTAGGCATTTATGGAGAGACTGTGGAATACATCTCGATGATAGAACACTTAAAAATATAAATTGGAAAGATGTTCATGTAGGCATAGATACATCTGATTATAATAATGATTTGTTGACAAACCATTTAATAATTTTGATAAAGCATATGATTTTTACTTTTAGTAAAAAGAGTGGAAAGCCACCAACAAAACAGGAAATTATAAAGCGGGTGAAAGAAAGCGAAAAGGAGGAAAAGAAAATTGCAGAGCAGAAGGGAACATTACACCATCACTACAGAAAATGGGAGAGAATGGAGTCATTGGCCATTTAAAGCATAATTGTAATTAAGTATCGAATCTGAGCGGGGGGAGGGGGGAGGGAAGGGGGTGAAGGCATATTCCATCCTTATTTTTATTGAAATGATTGTTGACTTATGAAGTGCTGCGTCACGAAAATATTATGATTGTATTTTGTTATTTTTTTCATAAATAAGCCTGTATATGATTTAGTTATGTAATTTCATTATGTCAATTTATGATGTATTCTTCATGTAATTTTGTTATTCAAAATAAATACTTCTAAATACAAAAAAAACTGACCAACGGTGTTGGAGCTCGGTTCACGGGCCGATCTGCTCTCTCAACACCAACACCAACACCGCACAGGAGATATATTGGTTGCACGAACGGGTCACCAGTCATTCGTACAGTCGTGTTTAGATTTACGAACAACTTTATGAAAAAAATTCACTTTGGTCACTTTCAAATTATGTTCCATTTCCCCCCTAAAGTTTCCATTTCCTTCAGTGTAAGGGTATGTATTAATTGTTCCAAATGCCAATTTTCTTTCCTCTAGCTCATCTTCCATAAGTTGTATACTATATTTGATCTATGATTGAAAGTCTTGTGTTCTATCACAAGAATTAAGAAGTGATTGAGCAATTGATCCTGTAGCTGATTTTCTTCTCAATCTTCCCGATCATTTTCAACTGGAAATACAATCATCTACCCAATTTTCAAGGTAGGTGAAAATATCTATTTTGATAAATTTCTTGGTTGATTCTGAATTATCACAAAAATACCGATGTTGAGGGTTTGAAATGCATTTAAAAAAAAACCTCGGGAGCTTAGCTCCCTCATATTCCCATCAAATTGATAATAGCAATAATAATGATAATAGAAATAATAGTAATGATGAAAATGATGATAATAATGAAAAAAATAATAATGATAATAAGTCTACTTTACCACTCATGTCTTTACTTTAATTAAGAGTCTTTAAGCGCAGTAGAATATATTAATATAGTTTCTGCGCTATATAAGTATTATTATTATTATTATTATTATTATTATAATAATAATAATAATAAGAAGAAGAAGAAGAAGAAGAAGAAGAATGATAATGATAATGATAATAATACTGATAATGATAATAATATTTTGATAGCGCCTACTGCAACCCTTCTAGGTGCTTTACAAATAAAACCAAATAAAACCAAATAAAACCAAAATTATTTATATATGTTTTTGCATATTCAAAAATTACTAGGAAAAAGGAGCTAGTATTATACATAAAGATAAACATAATTGGGGCTAAACGGGAATAAACATTAATTAGTCACGAAGCTAATGGAAAGGACATTTTTAAGTTTTGCTGTTTGAAAAGGTAAGATTTGAGCTGAAATTTGACTGGTGCATTCAACTGTCAAGGAGATCTTGTAATTTCGCGCTCTCGTACTGTACTTCTTTAGATAACTGAAATAAAATAATTGCGCACATCTAGATGGGCAAGAGTATAGGCTAGATAAGAAAAAAACACATAACGACATTTTAATTTTTCAATAATCGGCAGGGTAAATGCTTTGCATATGCGTATTCATAAAGTTTGAAACGCATTTTCCTCTTTATGCTCTGTAGCTTCTTTCCCAGCAAAAACAATTTTATTCGGGACTTGTATACTCCTCCGTAAATATGTATACAAATTATGTATTCAATTATATTTCAATCTGAGTTGTTTCTGTATGTATATGTGTGGGTGGGGGGGGGGGGTACGAGTGCCCCCAAGAGATTGATTTTCCATTGGAGTTCATTCAGCTACCTGGCTTCCAATGTAATTTGGGCCCCTCGATTAAAAAAAAACGTTCCATGGAGCATTATTTCTGTTAAAACTTAACAAGTGTTCCACCCGTGGCCACTAATGTTCAACCTGTTTTGGGCCGGGCCAGAGGTAAACCCTCTCCTGAAACTGCCCCTATAGCCCACATACACACAATATTGGTATCATGGGGAACATTCAATCTAAAGTCACGTAGCCGAGCAACACACGAACAGGTGGTCATGTCTGTAAAGGATTACAGGTGTCACGTTAAGACGAATTGCAGCTCAATCTAAGTGATTATAAATAGCACAAGCAAAATAAAGAAGATATAGAACCGAGGACCCCATGATCACCGTGATACATTACCATAAAAAGCCTCATAAATAAATTGATTTAAACCATGCGAAGCTCTCTATGACACTCTATAAATTTGGTTGTTCATATTGGAATTGTTTGTATATCTATTTCAGTCATTTTTTCAGAGTGGGAACATTCGCCCAAAGAGAAAACCATTGGGCATAACCATTGGAATGATAATTAAAGCGTGGAATATGCTGCACTCTACCCAGGTACGATGGGAGGATGGGGGGGGGGGTGTTTGAATTGATCACGCTGTGGTAAATTTGGCAGTGGGTGCCTTGAAGTGGCCTGCTGGAATACTCCAGAGGAAGCGGAAAATGTGCGAACTTTGTATGCTAGCATGCCTAGCCTGGATTCATATAAACCCGGGTGATGTGGGTAGTTAGACCAAGGAATTCTCCTTGGTTAGACTTATCAATATTGATATTATTACTATATTTATCATAATCATCGATTTCATTCTCATTGTTATTATAGGTTTGCCCGGTCAACTTCAAAGTAACTCTGACCAAATAAGTAAACGTTTCATTCAAATTAGACGATATCTTGCGTGTCGTGCATATCGATTTTTTAATTTGACAGAAATAGCAAGCAATTTCGTCTTTGAACGATCGAAATCGTTAATGGCTAAGGGAATTCGTTTTTGAGCGATGGAGTGTGTTTATGAAAAGACGTTTTCGTTTATGAAGTATGCAATTCAACATTTCATCCTTCAACTTAAGAGTCGGCAGCTCGTGGACGCTCGTCCAGCTTTTGAATTCGTTTTCGAGCAACCTAGTTTTAAAGCGTTTATTTCAAATTAGAATTATCACGTTCTTAGTGCAAGCATGATCTAATTTTGTAATTATTACCATGGCCATGAGGGATATTCATACCAGCATACTGATTTTCAAGAATTTATTGGCTCGTGTATGGTTGCCAGTGTGCAAAGGTCAGCTAATTTTGTCATAAAAACGGTTTAAGTTCTTGATAAAATGATATTTCTTTTAATTATAAATAATAAACTAAGTTATTTTCATGGGGCAAAAATAGAGTCAGAGCCAAATGAAGAGGTACTGCCATCCGATGAAATTGTTGGGGGTAGGTGGAAAGGGATATTCGTGGAAAAATGTAGGGAATTTTCAATTATAACAGGACATATTTTTTCTTTTCCAATCGCGACGATGTTAGAATATGCATTAGTTCACCCGGGAATTTTAGACTCGGAGAAAAAAAAGGGGGGGGGGTAGTGCTCAACTGTTTACTCAATTTGTCGTCAAAACCTCATAAACGTCCCTTCTGACGAACAGAACTGACAAGCAATTAACAAACAAAAAATGTCACCAACTCCTTATTTGGCGCCCCTTAGTTCTGACTCGGAGGGAGCTAGCGCACCCAAAGCCCCCCCCCCCCGGGGGGC
>BQKZ01015292.1:11069-21789 GCA_036244855.1 Temnopleurus reevesii | reverse complement strand
TCATGATATCATGTTTCTTTTTAAGTAGATTTGAAGACAAAATTTGGCGATAAAAATATTGGCTTTTACCAAAACTGTACTTGGGCTTTAAAGGGCAAGAGTCGAAATCATTACATCACAAGATTCCCCAACACTATACCATGACCCTTTTTCATGGTCTCCGACACTGGTGTCGACTTCTCTGTATTCGTCATTTCAAAATGGCTAAATGTGTCATTCCACGTATACATGCCAAAACATCATCTACCAATATATAAGTATGGAGTTGTAATACAGACCTCCGTGAACTAGGCAAAGAGTCTGTATAATATCATAGCCTGAGCAGAATAATAAGGGCATTGTTAATCAAAGGAATAGCAAAGTGTGAGATTTAATGCATTTATTAATATTGTATTATTAACTTGTAAAAAAAAACTTATTTATTACAAAGTGAAGATTTGAAATCATTAGGTTAAAAATTTAATTAGTATTTTAAAAGTGTGAAATCAAATATATTACATGCAGAGAAATACTGTGTAAAAATATTCTTGTTGAGATGATAATTAGATATATTAAGTCCCTTTTACAAATCATGTCTTCTTCTCTCTAAAATGTATTAAATCTAAATATAATAAACAGGTCAGACATCTTGCTAATTTCATTTCCAAATCAGTCAATTGCAACGTAACCCAATGCCTTTCCTACACTTTAATCCGAAGGCAAATGATTAATCTTCCTCATTCAAGGAAAAAACAATTAATGGTGTGGTTAAGGGCTAATTCAATTTTATATCAAACTTAATTTAATTGTCTGTGTTTACGAAATATGTGTACATTTAAAAGGTAATTTTTCCTAATGTTCCCTGTGGTATTTTGCTGAAAGGAGAGGTGATTAAAAATATTACTGGTATCAGACAGGATACTATTTGATGATAGGCATATTTATTTCATTTTCTGGGCATCTAAATTGGCGGAATGACAATACAACAAACCAAAAAGGCAGTATGCAGGTAATTTTGCCCAAGTAAAATCTATTAGTACCATAGAAATTTGTTCAACTTAGTAGAAATTCAACTTACAAGATGTGAACTACATAGATTGAATGAATTGTTGTAATAAGATTCTTCGACTTAAGTTATCAATATTTTACAACTTAAAGAAATTTGATTTAGGCAGAGTTAAGACCTTGAAAATTGAAGTAGGATGCTTGAACAGCTACTGATATCTTTAGCACAAGCTTGATATTACTCTCTAAAAAATAATGAGAGAAAATGTTTACCAGAAAAAAAAACACACTCAGAAAGTAGGAGTTTTTTTCCAATACAAAATGTGTTTTTTCACTATTTCTTGACTGACATTCACAATCGCTCAAAACTTTGAGTGTTCACATATTTCACTATAAGAACAGAAAAGTTTGATAGAAATTCCACTCATTTCTGAAATTCACTATTTTCTGAATTCTACTCTTTTCTCAAATTTACTCTTTTCCAAACATCTTCACTCATTTTGAAGAGAGTGTTTGGACAGAAAAAAAGGTTTTTTTTAGTTTGGGTACTTACTCATTCAACCTTACATCCAGTACATATTCTTTGCCAAAGGCTGGAAGAAGAAAGCTGGCCTCATTTAGATGACCATCCTGCAGTGTTATAAAATGAAAGAGAGAGAGAGAGAGATAGGAAAAGAAAGAGAGAAAGGGAGAAAACAAAAGAAAGGGTGAGAAAGGGTGAGAGTGAGAGAAGGGAAGGGACAGAGACAGAGAAAAGGGAGAAAGAAGGAAAGGGAAAGAGAATGAGAGATTGAGAGTAATGGAGGAGAAATGTAGGGAAAGAAAGACAGTAAAGAGAGAGTGAGTGGTGGAGATACATAGTGAAAGTGATGACAAAAATAAAATGATGAGAGAGGTAAAGAAAAAATAATTATGTGAGAAGATGAAGATAGAAGAAAGAGAAAAGGGGAAAAGATCAGAGTAAGTTATCACATGACAAAAATAAAGAAGATGGAATAAATGAAGAAGTGGAGAGGAAATGAAAAAGAAGAGATATTGAGGAAAAAGAAGGAGAGAGGGAGATAACACCAAGATTAATGTTAGAAATAGAATAATTTTGCTTCCTCTAGAGTATTACATCAATTAATTACAAGACTGTGTTAATGTACGATAATACCATTTTCATCCCAGCCATTTGAAATATTCAAATAATTAAATACTCCTCCAAGTAACTTACAAGATTTGATAGGAGCATGATGGAATGCAAGTTTGGGCTATGATTCATGGAGTTGGAGATGTGCAGTATTTATCTTTACAGACAGAAGAAATAAACAGACACTCACAAGTCACCAACTGGATGAATAGCTAAGGAGGGCACAGATGGTGATCTCAAATGCTGTCTTTACATTTTAAAAAAATCAAATACAAATATCAAAACATGCATGGTGATAAAATATTAAAAAACAGAATCGTTGGCACATTAAGTAAAAACATAAGTAAATATTTGTAAGTATGATTAAAAGTTCTGAAGAAAAGTTATATAAAATATCTACATATGTCCTTCCATTTAACAGCACAGTGAGCCACCTCCACATCCACAGTGTACATGTTATGAATAATTTGTGGTTTAGAACCAGTCAAAGCATTGCAAGTTCCTTACAATCTACGGATTGCCACTTTACACTCCGTTAATTGCAAGGAGACCTATTATCATTATCATCAGTTAAGGATACAGGCCATTTCAATTCTCACAATTTATTCTTTAAAATTATGCAAACCCTTTCTACCAAGTTACATGTATGTGCAGCTATTCAAATCACTCATCCTCTTTCTCTATTTCCACTCTATACAAAACACATCTCCGAGCAAAATCACTCTTCACTATTCTCATTTCAACCTCCTGTTCTTGTTTGTAACCACGGCGATGAAAACTTGTAGATGAAATGCAAGGGGTGTACTTTTCTTGGAAGGGGGTGTGCTTCCCAAAAATATGTCTGCCTATTTCAAAGTGATGTCAGGTCCACATTTTTGATTTGTTATTCTTATCAAACGAAACATTTTATCATTCATTCTCTTTTCTCCTCAAACCTCTTTCCCCAAATTATTTCCAAAACCATTTGACTGTTTTTACTGCTTCTCTCTCCCTTCTTTCTTTCTTCCATTCTCCAAATCTTATCTACTACACACTTCCCTCTTCCTATATCCCTCAATCCCTTAATATGTCCATCCCTCATCCAACTATTTCTCCCTGCGGCAATCCCTTCCTCCATCCATTCCTTTCATCATTCCCTCATTTCTTTCCACCAGCTTTCTCCATCCCTGCCTCTTATTAAAAAAAATCTCTCTCTCTCTCTCTATCTCTCTCTTTCTATCTCCGTCCCTTCCTCCATTCTTCTCTCAACATTGTCCCATGATTAATTTTACGGAAATAAATTATATCATGTTTCTCTCTTTCTCTCATCTCTTTCCCCCCCCCCCCACGATCCCCCTCCATCAATACATCCCTCCCTTCATCAGTCCTCTCCATCAAAAACTTTCCACTTCTCTCATTTACTTTGAGTCATATCTGCAACAATCTAATATGATGCCTTACATTGACTATCATGCATATGTCAAATCTGACATATGTGCATGCCAAAGGCAATACAATATGGTTATGCATGGCGCAAGAGTTTCATAGAACCTGACAAATCATTTAAAAATCTCCCTCTATTGCATGCAGTCAACAATTGTTGTCTATGCTTGGACTCACTTCTGGAACCTGTCAATTAATAATACCACAAAGACGAAAAAATATGGGAAAAAAAATCAACTTTATGTGCACTAATATTCAGGACAAGTATTATTTGGCAATCCATTGATTTTTATATATCATTTTTTTACCCCTCCAATTAATTTTTAAGTACAGTAATAACATATTTTACAAACAATATATAGTTAAACAATATCAATACACAAAATACGAGATAAAAAAAATTGGCTTTTATGTATCTTCTTTAATTTGCCAAAAAAATGAATAAACTCTTCATCTTGAGGGAATCTAATAAAATCTGAAACGAAGGTATGGCAAAGACAAAATATTTTTGCATGAAAATTATAATCCCAATGTATAACAACTATTATGCCTATGTTTAATTTCCTTTCAAATAGAACTTTTTTTAATGCACAAAGTGTGTCCATATCTACTACAGATAACCGTCATTATTGCTATCTGCACTTGAGCTCAGGTTTATTATGAGACTTTATCTCAAGTCATATCGAATAGACATTCAGTAAAAAATTTCTGTGCAAACAATTATTTGATAAAATCTTTAATATTTGTATGTGTTTCTTTTTATCGAAAGTTCCATGTAAAGCCTGGAATTATATACATATATCATTGTTTGTAACAGCACATATATAGTGGACATACTTTTTTTCTTTCTGCTCCTATTATGTAGTATCAACTAGTAAAATTGATAAATACAGTATTATTTCACTGTGACATTAAATTTACTAAAATACAATAGGCCAAAAGGATTTGCATCAAATGTTAATATAACGCCAATATTGCATGGACATTTTTTTGTTCAAAAACTCTTTGTAAGGACTGGAATAACTAATATTATTGTTTTCAATCACACAAATTTGGGCAAACATTTCCTTCTTTTTATTCCTATATCCCAACCAAGTGGAAAAGCCTATGTAGTAAGTCTACATCTACTGCTGATTAACTAACTCTTTGTTGTCTTCACTTGAAATCCTTCCCAGAGCCAATCACTCATCAGGAAGACATTGGAAAACCTCAACCATGCCTCATATGTACATACCAAAAGGCTATGATATCTTTTATCTGCTCCACTGTGGCATCTGTCCGCAACGTGGACAGTTTGGAAGCAGAAGGCAAATAACCTTAAGACTTTTAAGATGGATTTGATAGTCTCGGAACTGTCATATAAATTATATCTATTGTTTACGTCAACCTATTGTGCAAACATTTCCAATTTTTCTACTTCTAAATTCTACCAGCTCATGTAAATTCCTATGCAGTAAGTCTACATCTACTGTAGATAAAGCCAGCCATTGTTGTCTTCGCTTGAAATCCTTCCCAGAGCCAATCACTCAATAGAAAGACATTGTAAAACCCCAACACTTTCGCTTCCGTGCACAGATATATGGGTACATGAATAATATCAACTACTAGTACTTAAATGGAGAATTTTGTAACTTTTATAAAAACCAATATACTTATTTTAGAGCTTGTCAGAATTTATCTAACTACACATCTGATTAGTTAATGACACAAAGAATTTTTAGAAGATTTTTAATTTTGCCATGTGTGTTTCCTTTTTTCAAAAATTGTATGTATGAATTGAAATTATTATAATTTATAACAGCACATAATGTGCAAACGTTTTCCTTTGTTTCTACTCCTATATCATAATCGATTGCTCATGGAAAATCCTATCCAGCAAGTTTACATCTACTGCTGATCAACTAACTCTTTGTCATCTTCACTCGAAATCCTTCTTAGAGCCAATCACTCAACAGAAAGACATTGGAAAACCCCAACCATGCCTCATGAGTACATACCTAAAGGCTTATATGCTTCATCTGTACTGTTTCGCTACGGCATCTGTCAGCCATATGAACAGTTCAAAAGGCAGCAAATTATAGGCTTTTATATGAATTTGATAGTCTTATGACTTTCATACAAGTTATATTTATTGTTAATATCATATTATATTCTGCAAACATTTCAAATCTTTCTACTATTATCGATATCCTAACTGCTCATGTAAATTCCTTTGTAGTAAGTCTACATCTACTGTAGATAAAGCCAGCCATTGTTGTCTTCACTTGAAATCCTTCCCAGAGCCAATCACTCATCAGGAAGACATTGGAAAGCCTCAACCATGCCTCATGAGTACATACCTAAGGCTTGAATATGTTTCATCTGTACTGTTACGCTACNATTTGAAATGCACAATTCCTTTGGGATTTTAAATTGAGGAAATGTAAGTGGATGGATGAATCCGGTACCGGAAACGGCACAATACAGTATCAACTTTCATATCGAACAATGCAGAATCTCCAGACAATAATTCTCCAATTGAGTAACTTCCTTCATCGTGTCTGAAATTTTAACATAATACTTGTGTGGAAAGCCAATATTTTAACTTATATATATTTTAGAGAATTTACTCAATTTACAGGCCCAATAACAAATAATCCGTTTGTTATTTTTACATTTTTAAAATCAACATACAAAAGACTACAGTGTGTATGTACATTCCGATGAGTGAAAATATTTGCTAATTTATCGTTGCGAAATTGGCGATTGATAAAACCCCAGTGAAAATTTCAGCTTATACAGTAATACATTTATTTTGTACCGCAATTTTGATGGTTATTCAAACCAAAGACCTACTATCTTAAAACATCTTATATATATATAAGTATAATTTGGGGGTCATTTTTAGAATCAGAGCAGCAAATTTTGTACTCCATATCAGGTTCTTTTCATTGATTTACCATAATTTTTGTGATGGGTTGATATTTCATATTTCATTAGAGCAAAAAAAATACAGCTGAACATATAAAATAATGACATGGTAAAAAATGGGACAAAGTATGTACTAATCAATTTCTACATTAATATCATGAGAGAAAAAATGGCAAGTTGTTTTAATTGTGAGAAACAAGTAATCTATTAATGAGAATACCTGCCCCCTATATGATAAATGCTCTTTTTGTTGTTGCCCTACATGCCAGGAGGCATAATGGGCATTAAGTAAGTATGTAAGTATATAATAAATGGCAATGCCGATCTGAATTGACCAATAAGAAATTTCAAGCATCAAAATGTTGACAAATGTTAGTATTATTTTGGGGGGTTTGGTTTTAGTTTTGTAGTATGTTTGAATGATTTTTTGAATGATTTTGACAGATTTATGGCACCATATAAATGATGTAGATCATCATCACCATCATCATCATTATCAGCATCCTCATCATCATCACCATCATCATCACCATCATCATCATCACCATCATCATCATCACCATCATCATCACCATCATCACCATCACCATCATCATTATCATCGTCACCATCACCATCATCATTATCATCGTCATCATCATCGTCACCATCATCATCATCATCATCATCATCATCATCATCATCATCATCTTCATCATCATCATATTTGGCTGATTAAGGGGGGAGGGGGACTTAAAATACTATTTTCTTCACAATTTTTCCTACACCTCTTCATAGATCCACAGCCACAAGCTATCTGGGTGAGATTACCACGTCAACTGAAATCGCATCACAGCACCCAAGGAGAAGTGAAGATGTTGAAACGAAGAGGATGAGAGCAGACTCGTCTTGAGAATTAAATTCCTTGTATAAACAGTCATGTCTATCTCCAAGAAATCACACACTCCCCTTCATATGGTGGCTTTAAAGAGCACTCATTAACAGGCAATTTGCAGCCAGGGAGAGGTTTGGATGTTGAATCAAAGAGTATGAGGGCAGACTTGTCTCGAGAAATATATTCCTTGTGGTGGCGGTGTGGTGTCGTGGTTTTCACTCTAGCCTTTCAACCAGAAGATCGTAGGTTCAAATCCAACTCATGGCAATAATTTCCTTCAGCAAGAAATTCATCCATTGTGCTGCACTCAACCCAGGTGAGGAGATTTAGTACCTGCTAGGAAAATTAATTTTGCAGCCAAGGAGAAGCAAAGATAATGAAACGAAGAGGATGAGAGCAGAGTCGTCTTGAGAATTAAATTCCTTGTATAAACAGTCACGTCTGACTCCAAGAAATCACATACTCCCCTTCATATGGTGGCTCTGAAGAAAGCTCATTAACAGGCCAGATGTAACCTTGGAGATTTTGCGACTAGAGTTGTTTCATAGACCTGTTTTTAGAATTACACATGACTCTACAAACAACTATTGACCATTTCTTCCACTCAATAACCCAATGTTGTTGGGGTAACACCAGAGAAAGGATCACCAGTCTTGCACAGAGTTGTGTGTACCTCTACGAAGATCTCTAAGAAACACAACCCAGGTCATGAAATTTATGACCTTCATTCAGACCTGGTCACAAAATATACATGTATGATGCATGTAACCTGTGAAACCTGAAAATTAAACAGTGGTTTTATTTTCTGAAATTTCGCTGTCCAAGCCTCGCAAAATTTCAACTCAGTATAATGCACATATATGCATACAGAAACTGTCGAAACACAAAAATAACAACACATGAAAACCTTTGGGCTAAACCAGTCCACAAATGCTTAAACATCTGCACATGAAAATATTAGCTTATAGATTAGCCTGTTGTTCAGTATACTTCACAGCCACCATACCTCCATACATGATACAAGATGAAGGTGCTTTAATATTGATTAGCCTTTCCACTTGGCTTGATGATCGTACCCTGTGAGACCTGCCCTGCTTTCACCTACAAACTGCACTCTTTGAGCTGGTGCTGCAATACTTGAAGTTTTCTCGATCACGCTCTTTCAATGATAATACAATAGAAACCCTGTATAAAGAGATCCAATAAAAATTAATTTCCTGATATAAAGAGATAAGAAATCTGGTCCCAGCTCTTTACAACTTGTTGTTTTTTCACTCTGCTATAAAGGAATAACTGCTATAACAAGGTATATTTTATGGGTCCCAGCACCTCGTTATACCGAGTTTCCACTGTAATACATGCAATTTATAGAGAGCATGTATCAACTCTAATGAGGAGTACTCAAGGCGCTTTTGCATAATTATTACCCTTGCTTTAGCTCATCCCCACCAGCGCTCAAGCATTTGAAGGAATAAATTCCTGCCAGTTAACCGTTTTTTACCTGGGTTGAGTGCACAGCATGGATAAGTTTTTTGCTGGAGGAAATTAGCGTCATGGGTAGGATTCCATCTGCCGACCCTCCAGTTGGCAGGCAATAGTCAGAATCACAACACCATAACGCTTTTAGCCCGATCAGCCTTCTTTGCTATTTATTTCAGGATTCAAAAGACCAGCCTACACTATCCCAAGTCAGAAAATTTAAGCTAGAGTTTATCAATGTCCATCTTGTGCGTTTTAACTTGAGATATATGAATCCAGTGTGCACTATCCAGACTAGCAGTTATGAGAATAGGCATGACCAAGGTTCTGTCTTATGCTGTCTTTATATGCTCTTACATAATCTTGATGATGAAAATTAGCCAAGCCCCAAAACCAGAACCTGGTCTGCACTGTGAAATATGAATTGAGATAAAGAATGGTCCAAAGTGAGCATATTTGTTATCAGAAGACTTATTAAGATATGATTATTATGCAGATTCAAAGTGTTAAATTAAAGCTCATCATATGATTGATAATATAAAAATCTTCCTTAAATCGTTTTCCAAACAGACAAAAGGTTTGTACAGATTCAGATATTCCGGAGATGTTGAGGATACTATTCATCCATGCGTATGACAAAACTATGATACATGGGTAAATTATGCATTCAATTTAATTGCGCAATTTCCTTCTAAACCATTGGTTTACATACAAATTCCAAAATTAGTCAGAATTCACAAAACCCTGGCCTTCACCTACACTTGGCCACCTAACCACATGATCACAAGACCAGACCACCTGACACTTTGACAGATTGCCAAGTTCATTGAGAATAAAGTCATCCCTATCAGTAGGGGTAATGTACTCCAATAGAGTATGGAAGATTTTTAAAGATATTTTGCATGTACATGCATGGAAACTGATACTAAATTTCTTTCCTGGAACTCCTCTATTTAAAAATAAATGGTTTGGAGAAATTGGAACAATAACACTTTTATGTCTAATACAACTGATAAACTACAAATAGAAACCGGTTGGTTACTGATCTAATAAGAACCAATTCATTTTTCTCAGAATATTGCAAAAGTCCAATTGAAGAAAAGAATATTCCATAAGAAGGAAATTGCATAGCATTCCCCCATTAGGCCCCCATAGACTGTAGTCAGTATCGATATATTTTCTTGTGGTAATGAGTTTGCAGTTAACGACCAATAACAGTGGTGTCAAATCTCTTCTTAAGGATATCTCTTGAGCTTTCTCAGACATTACTCTAAATCCAATCACGTAAAAGTGGAGTATGTTGTAGAGATAGCTGTGATGAGTTCCATAAATTAATGTAACTATGACAGAGTAATAATTAATTATAATTGATCATGATTGTTGTGTCACATTCTTCATGCTTTTTTTTTTGCTGGGCAGAGGGTATAAATAGGGAATGATTCGAATGGTGAAAGCCACAAAATTTAATTAATCATACTGTTTTCTAAAGCCTGAAACTAATCAATGAATTTAATTGAATTGAGGTTATTTCCAATTTCTCTTTATATGAATAAAATATTGACTTCTCATGTCAATGAAGCTAAATCAACGACATTTCCATCCTAAAAGATTGAAGGGGAACCAACCCCTGGAACCATCGCTCTTTCATTAAATGAAGAAAATCAGATGAAAAAACTGACACTTTGGGAAAAATTGGATAATCCATTAAAAAGCTATAAAGTTTCAATGCCTCAATGATATAATGATCCCTGCAACTGTCCGCGAAGCATGTTGTGCTAGGGAGGGAGACCACAGCATCATTTTTTATTTTGCGATGATTAAGCCATTTCTTGATCGATTTTATTCAAACAAACTATGAACATGCTCTAATTTGCATTGAAAAACTGAATTATGGTAATACTTTTACTACAGCTCGCAAA
>BQKZ01015241.1:0-16530 GCA_036244855.1 Temnopleurus reevesii | reverse complement strand
TTGCATCCACCAGACAAACACCGTCACACACAAGAACTGGGGAGCATGACAAGCAAAAAAAAAAAGTACATAAAGGTTGATGGTATGATAGTTGCTGTGTGAAAAAAACCTAATTATTTTAAATCGAAATATGACATACTTGATACTTATGGAGATCTAAGATGCAACATAGTACAACTTGATAACTTTAGAACGATATAATGTTACCCAAAAAAAGTAAGTGAGGTTGCATAAAAAAAGAATTCCCAAAGTTCCCTACAAAACTATATGTATTTTGATGTCGTCACTAAATGTACGCGCTTATTATGCGCACATCCAATGTGAAATGGGACCAGTTAGTAGGTTCTCGTAAACCGGTAGATTACACATTCGGAGACTTCAGGGGGGTGTTTCATCAAGATTTGTCGCAGAGACAATTAGTCAGCGCTTACAAATTCCTTGATTGTGATTGGATGAAAAGTACTATCGCTGACAGTTGCTATGAGAACTGTCGGAAAATTACTCTTTGTCGCTGCGACAAATCTTGATGAAACACCCCCCAGTTGTCTGCCCTTAGACATTGGGGAAATCAATATTGTGTTGGAAGCAGCACTCGATTTCATTACATGATTTGTGTACAAAACGGATCCACACAACAATAAAAGATGGGAAAATATTATTTTCTCTCACTATCTACTTTAGGAACACTGAAATATACACTCCCACTCTTGCGCTGCTACGATATACTGCCTTATATCATTCAAATTACTCATATGATCATTACATGCCAAATAATTGGCATTATCTTATTTTGGTGTAATGACGTTGTCTCTAAAGTTTCATTTTTTTTTTGCTTGTTGGAATACACCAAGGGAATTGTATACATTTCTCCGCGCGGACTCTAAGAAAGACAACCCACCCAAACAATTGTTGCTATCTGTAAGCGTCTCTTGAAAAGGCAAAAATATAAACTAATCCGATTACATCAATTTACAAAGGAACACAATATCATGACCTTACAACATGTACAAGTTAGTGTCATTTCTCTCTGTATTCCCGACCTACCGAAATAATTCAACGTCTATTACTAAGAACTTGAATACCGTATATCGAAAGATGGAGAGCATCTTTCATATAAATTATCGTACAATGATAGTTTTCTCTCTCTCTCCCTCTCTCTCTCTCTCTCTCTCATCACCATCATCATCACCATCGCTACAAATACAGACATTGGATGTATTTTCTTATTTTGGAGTCCATTCTCTCTTCGTCGCGTGTATTTTGTACAATGGTTTCAAGAGATTATATGACTTTCGCCTATCTGGGTTTTGCCCTGCACACTTAGAATACTCCGGAGCTTAAGCAAAGAAGACGAAATGGCCGATCAGGACGTTATTTCTCAAGTGCGGGGAAATCTAGCGGGCGTTCTCAACCTTAGCGGCCTAATAGAGTTTCCCGCGCTTGAGAAATAACGTCCTGATCGGCCCTTCCGTCTTCTTTGCTTAAGCTCCGTATTAGGGTGCAGTTTTGCAACCTTAGGGTTGCAGCGCCGGTTGTACAATAGCAACACCCATTTGGGTAGGGAAATATCTCCACCATAGGGGTGCATACTTCCACCCAAGTGTCCACCCAAACGGGTGCATATCTCTGTCCTGAAGGGTGCTGATATGACTCTTGTGTCAGCGAATGTACACCTACGAGCGCAAAACTGCACTTTAATTACAGGGGAAAATAAATATAGTATCGACACCTTCCGTCTTAATCAATGTTTGTGTCGGATGACGATTACAGATCGTTTCCGGGTCAATTACTTAAAGGTAGAAAACTACATTTGCACACATTACGGTTATGCTTACAACTTGTTGTGTACCTCAGATATGCCAAAATAATAACCTCTTTCAAGTATTTTGGTCAAATGTAGTCCAGAATATTTAATTCAAATAAAAATCCATTCTATCGTATTTCATCTTGACACCAACGGTATCGCGATACTCCTATTACGGTATTACGGTACCACACACACACACACACACATACACACACAAAACATAAGAGCACATACAGTGCGCACTTCAATACACTGCCACACCATGCGGAATACGCACTGAGAGAGACTCTTGCGCTATTGGTCAACGAGGGGTCAACGGCTGTTTTGAATTTTGAACGCACGGTCCATTAATTCGGGGCCCGAATGAAGAATTATTATTGGAATAACTATAAATGCGCCTATAATGACCAATTGATTAATTGGTGATAAGTTCTAACATTTAGTACTCTTCAACATAACACAACAATCTTGGAATGTCAAATTTTAGGCTGAAAATGAAGTATTCTACCTTTAAAAGAACAAAAAAGGTGTCGCCTTTCAGTTTCAATCAACGTGACCATTTCATGTGAGAAATGTTTTTATAACGAATTAAGAAATATTTGCATTTCGAAATATGGATATTCATATCGCAGTCGCACTCTTTTGAACATGAAATGGTCATTTCAATGTTGCATCAATCAATTTTTATATATTTGTTTATTTTCCGATGGTTTTCTGGATACTGATTGTGTATTTTTCGATGATACCTAAAATTCTTCCAGTTAACTTTTTTTTCTGTCGCGCAACTCAGTAACAGTTTCTTGCTAGTGTTGTTGTTGTTGTTGTTGTTGTTGTTGTTTTCAAAACTGTCAACTATTAAGACTGTGAACGGGGATCGCTTGATTTACGTATATTTTCGAGAGCTGCCAATTAGGAGGAAATACGACCAGAAAAACTGACCTGTTAGGAACTGCTACTAATTTATTAGACACGAAGTAAAGGTTGTAGTTAATATCGGGAGGCTTTTAGTTTCTCTACATGGCCCCGGGGACTAACGAAATGTATATTTGTTTCTTTTTGTTTTTCGCCTGCCCTTTCCGGTAATGTTGTATTGCATTGTTCATGCAGTTAAGGCCCTGGCACACCAAACATGGCACATCATAACTGCACGGTATTTACTCAGTATCTTGTTTCTCATTGGCCAGCGCGCTTTTCCGCGCACAGGATATACAACACTTGGCCAATCACAGGGGAGACATCGCGTAAAAACCTTGCCGTGCTGCCGTGCCGTGTTTGTTGTGTCCGGGCCTTTAGTTGTGGTATACATGCATTCATTAAACATCCAAGGGGGCATCATTCATGTATAGAAAACTGCAGTGCCCCTAAAATACAGTGTGTTTGAGACGATGCTTGTGAAGTGTTTTTGTTAATTGTGTTATGTAAATATGACTTTTATTTGTAATGTCTTTAAAAAGTAATACAAATGCATTCTACTTAAGTTTATTTACTTACTTTTTGCTATTGAATATTTATTCAACATTTCTCTGTAACTGTAATACACAAACAAAATTGTACAAATCATTTCAATTCTATTAACCTCTGTCCATCAGTAAAAATGGTAAACATATTTTAGCCCAGTTTCTTTTTAGGCTCGGAGGCTGCAGCCCCTCCCGACCACATGAAAAAAAATTAACATATGCAAGGCAATACAGGTACGCCAAAAAAAAAGGATTTCCCATCTGCACACACGCGCGCGCGCACACACACGCACACACACACACACACACACTTGATTTTCAAAAAGTTCCGCGGTGCCTGGGCTATCGATATATGCCACTCGTTTGCCCCTCTGGACTACATAATACACTCGTAAATAATCGCTTTCAGAATTGTTTCATGAATATTAATTGTACACCTGAACGTATACGAAACTACCCAAAATCCAACGAAAAGGAGAGCAATGCAACCAAAAATATGTCCATTTCCAATGATAGCTTGATCCACCCGAGTTTTGTTCCGTTTTATTTTCTTGACTCGTCTTATGATATCGCAAGGTGTAATCTGATTTTATAGAGTATCATGTAATTGTAATGACAGAGCCCACAGCATATCCGTAGCATAATGAATGGCAAGGTATTATTCCTTTTCATCAAACTGTACTTTTGCTAACACAAAGTTGGAATTAAGGTGATGTATGATTTTTTTCCTGCTTTTTTCTCTGTTTGTTCAAGAAATGCCCCGCGAAAAGTACTCACCTTGATTACAGTAGTGAACTTACAATTCTTGAATTCTTGAAAAAGAACACACCGCGGGCAACTAATGATGTAATCTACATTGTCCACATACTGCAATGACTGTTTACATTATCATTGCGGCAAAGTGCGTTCTTATTGGAAGCTTGAAAACACATAAACTTGGTTGCATTAAGAAAATGTTTATAAACAAATATTGTTTACCCTGGTGAGTAGTATCTTTTATATTGGGAAAGACAATAGGATATTGCGAACATATGAATATTGTTTTGTTGATTTGTTTAAATGATTTAATTGTTATTGTTATTCTGAGAGTTGCTTTGCACTTTTCCGTATTTTTTTTTTGTTTTTTTTTACAACTCAAGGTACATTCTATATTGTAAGTTTACGTATAGCTTCGTATATGATTGCGCTGTGTGAAGCTTGGATCAAGTTAGGTGCGTAAGTGTCATTGTGTGTGGGTATGTATGTGTTGTACGTATATAAGTATGTATGAAAATATATGTTTGCAGATATTTATGTGTATGTATGCGTATGTTGATTTTTGTTGTGTTTGTGTTTGTATGTGTGGTGTTGTTTTTGTTGTCGTAATTGTCAGTCGATCTCTCTCTCTCTCTCTTTCTCTCTCTCTCTCTATCTCTTTCTCTCTATAGATCTTTCTCTCTAAGAGTGTTTCAAGTTAATAAGTTTTTGAAAAAAAATTACGGTTATGGTGTGTGCATATATGTGGGTATGTGTGGGTATATGTTCTTATGAGCTTGATATGTACTGTGCGTGCGTTGGTGTGCGCGAATTCAATCATCAACGGAGATTATTGGTTGGGAATGTGATAAAAAGATGAGGATCTAGTATTTTGAAGACGTCGTGCACAAAACAGTTTCAATTTATATATTTTTCTAAACAATCGGCTGAAATTTTGATCTGTCTATTTAGATTCAAAACTCGCAAATAGCCTCAGTCCAATTGAAGTAATATCAACAAAGCATTCATTTTATACATCTCAAAATGTAACCTTATAAGTAACCCCAAATTATACCATGCCAGCATAAATAAACAAAGTCCATAATATACAATTGTCGAGTTATTAGGCCAGTGTATATAACGCCAAGTGAACATGAACATGTATTTTATAAGGTCACGTGACATAATCAAAGGAACCGCCAAACCGTCTGTTGAAAATGGAACACAAATAAGGTTTTAGTCTGAATTGAATATACAATAGGCCATTTGTAGAAACTATGAGCTTTTCAGATTAGACAGTCACATTCGTACCGGCTTTTTTTTTATTCTTGTCATTTTAAGTAGTCCTTTTATTTTCTTCGGAACATATATTTTTTGATTTGTCAATCCACTAGGAAAAGTAGAGCTAATCTATTTACCCCCCCCCCCCCAACCCGTACAAGTGCAATCCTAGCTACACGCATTTTATTTCCATCAAATGTGATAAATGCCTCGCATTTTGTAGACAGGATCTTCCCATTTGTTCCAACTTTTCCACAGATGCCAAACGTTTCGTGATATGCATGAGGCCAAAATTAGAATGTGAACAACGCAACCACCTATATTATACAAAAAAGGTGATAGCAAATATGACATCAATATGCAGGACCCCTCGTGTTTTTGTGAGGGCATCCTGCGAAAATATTGATCCAATAAATGAAAGAAAGAAATACTCTCAGCCACTCACTTATGTACGGACCCCATTGAAGACCAGCTCCCTTTGATTGGCGAGCTAAATGTTGGCAATTCGCTGTATTTTTAAATCATATATGTTTTTACGGAAATGGATTCAATCAAAATCGATCACTCGATCAATATGATGAAAACCTTCCAGTCCGAATAATAAATTCATCGCACGCATATGCCAGAACGATTGGCATCTCTGCAATATTCCTTGCATGCTTCCATCATTATACTTGAATCGATTACCATATACTCGTTACATCATCCGATTACTAATTGTTACCTCAACCGAAGAACGAAGCGCGTTTGGGAATACATTAAGCAACATCCAAAGACAAACAAAACGACTAAAAGCGACATTGGATAACGCCAAAGCACCTCTCAATATTCCCTTTTTATTGATATTCCTGTCGTTGGGGTAAATCTGATCACTCTTAACACCCATCATGGGTCTTGGGAGTCACGTTCTAAGTTTCAAATCTCCCTCGATTGATTTTGCATTATCCGGCAGATGTTGTCAGGATTTGGCAAAGAAAGAGAATATCTTTTTGTTACACTAAAATGATCAAGATTGAGTATTATTTTGGCGGTATCGAGTGGGAAAGGTTTATGGGTATTATCTTTATCACAATTTAATTCGGGTAGCTATAAATAAAAAGAACATCTGAAAGCAAGTTTCTATTTTTGTGACTCTCCTAAGCACTAATGCGATTGCCCCACAACGGGAAGGCTAGGGTTCGATTCCCGGCCGTGTCATGTGCCAAAAAGCGTTCAAAGAGGAGAATTTCTGTTACTTTTGGCGCTGCTCGGGCTGCGGCTTAATTGCCCGAGCCACTATATAAATGGGCAAAAGACTTTTAAATTTTGACAAATAAGATTACATTGGAGTTTGAAAACATTTATCATTAATCTATCATTTTATGATTGTATGAGTTGATTTCGCTTCTACTATAACCGCATCAACACATGTCATTTCGACTGCAAGAATGGTATCAAATACACTGTGTCGCAATTCATACTGGTATTGTTTGTGTTCTGTTATATTATTGTACGGTTCTGGAAATTTCATTGTTTTTGGAAAGTTAAGACTGAGGCCTATGACACAAAAATACAACTATACTTACGATAAATATTAGTCGTAAGTCTATGGCAAAACTTGTACCCCAAAGATACGATTGATTTTCAATTAATGTTGATTAATGTTAGGACTGGGGTTTGTAACACAAAATATTCAATTATACTTATGATGAATATCAATTTTCTATGACAAAACATGCATCGCTAAGATACGATTGGTTTCCAATCGATCGTATCTCTTTTATGTCACAGGCCCCATGTCTATCATCATGCATTTTTAATCTTACATCTCCGACTCATCTATCATAATAATGGCGTCATGCTAGTGTCAGTGAAACATAATTACGACTTGAATTATCTTTTTGATAAAAGAGAATCAATAAAAAAAATTGAAAGTTATCAGAAACGAATGAGCTCTATTATTGGCTTTGAATTGTATTATGTTACCAAAATAATTCATGACGGCTTCTAAGTGCTGTTCTTGCAAGGACAGGGCCTTCTTCGCATCGTTATATATGATATATGTATATCATCCTTGATATGATATTATATACATCGGGAATTAATGTATCTGTCTAGTGTCTTCAAATATTAAAATTGCGATGTGGTGTCATTATTCTTATTCATTTATGAATTGCATATTCTCCACATGATGGTGATTGCAGTTTTGAGGAAAAATGCAGAGATGCCGTTTTGGAATATGCATGACGTGTATTATCGTTTGGGTTTATGGCTCTCATCACAAATGAATGGCAGTATAGCTATTCCTATCCGCTCACTTTTATTTAGCTGATATTGTTTCATTCACTTAAGAATTCTACCTCATATTAATTTGCATCTCCGTGAGTGTTTAAACTTCTATACTGCATAATCATTATTATGTCGTAAGCATTCATTTGTAATGTGTGTGCAATATGCTTTTTTCTTAAAGAATGTAAAACTGATGTTCAAGAACGTCATTAGTCACTCTTATGTACGGAAAAATACTGGATAAACACCGTCTATCTTTTATTCAAGCCGTAATAGACCCTAAATGAAGAAAAAAAAAGGGACCAATAACAAACTTGGTGCATTAGTTACCACCGGCTATTCACTAATTGTTCACCGGCTGGGTGTGAATGGGGTGTTAAATTGCAATTTACGGAACTTTTTTTTTTATTTGCGCTTAATTTACCTTTCAAATGACCCGTGATTGTACACTTAGTGGACAAACATCCAACCAAATTGCTTTAAATCCCCTCTTGTCTCCTACACGTGCTCGTCCTTAGTTAAGGCTGACTCACACATTTGCATTTTTAGCCTGGGTCGGCTCTGCGTTTTTTTTTTTGGAAATAAAAAAGCACGTTCGACGCAAAGACGCAGGTCATACGGTTGACTGACGCTCGGCGTACGTTCTCCTTGGGCGCAAGCCGAACGTCAGTCTACCATCTGTTCCACGCATGCTGTGCATCCAGGGAGCGTTTTTTTTTTTTTTAATTTCCAAAAACGCTGGGCCGAAGCAGGCTAACAACGGAAAGGTGTGAGTCGGTCTTTGTATAAAATGGTCATCTTTTTAAATACACTCTTCAAAAGAAGATGCAAAGGGGAACATTTTTCTCCCGCATTTGAAATTATCTGCAAACAAGGTTCCAACATGATTCAGACCGTGCTTGTGAGCTTGAATTGTAAGATGAGAAATGCATAATTAAGTTTTTTTGTTTGGTTTGTTTAAATCTTAAGGCAATAAATAACACTGCAAAATCATCTGAAAAATCCGGTCAAATGTGTCAGATGTTGTCAATATCTATCCAACACTATCTGAAAATATGAGAGCATTAAAGAAAATGTACAATTCCCAAAGTGTAAAAATGGATGAGCGCTCAGAAAGCACGTGGTCCTAGGGTGACGAAAACATTACGCTCTACTCGCCGATGGTCCCGTAGAGGATTATCCGCTTCTGTTGATACTCAAGCCAGCGGTCGGACACCTAAAATTATTATTGTTAAATCGCCTTTATCTACAGATTTGCAGAACCAATGAACTTACAAAATTAAGGTTATTCCTGTTTTATCCAAAATAATGTTTAGAATCGTGAATCTAGTAGTGTCTGAATCAGCAACATTTCCAATCGATTTTCGGAAATGTTAGTCATTGCCGCCAAATCAATATAAAGCCTTTTAGGGAATCGCATGGTGAACAAATTTTATAGTGTAGGACCCTTTAAGAAACTTCTTTCTTTTTTCGAGTGTGGGTATCTTTGTAAATGATTCTGTTTATTGCGAACAATTTTAGGTTCATTGTTTAGCACAATGTATTATATTACGGGTTGAGATCGAGTTAGGTTGCCAAAAATACCACTGAACACTGTTCGACGGGCAAGTTTAAAGGTGTAAACATCCGCTGACATGCAATTACAAAATTATTTTTTCTCTCATGCCGTCATTTCATCTTCATATTCTTATTTTTTGTCTTCATCATCTTCTTCTTCTTTTACTGAAAATGCAAACGATTTAATGAGCGTGATCCAACTGTTTTCCCTGTAAATATTTGGGCATAAAGACTATATAGTATATTTCAAGTGCACCTGAAATGCAGTGGCTACTTAGGCACATGTTTTTGTGTCCTGAGGTTGGGGCGTCCCCCTCTAACGGATATCGCTCCACCAACGGCTAATGCCTTATGCCCCGGTCTTATAGAGGCTCGGAATCAACACGATTCTACACGACTCTTTGTTAATTCACACTTTCACATATTGAATCGTGTTGCTTCCGGGGCCCTATGTGATTTGGGCTATTAAAGTCATCCCTATTTGTTTGAAATGTGTGATTTGGACTTAATGACTGAGGAGATGTGAAGAGAGAGAACATCTCCCACTATGCCTGTTACTTGTTATCCCAGCATGCGAGGATGCGATCCAGCCGTGTTCATGGGTGTTGTTTCTCATGAATGACTTAAGTGGATAATGGTTGCTCGCATGACCGGGAATACCGTGTTAACATGAAAGTTGAGAAGTTCCCGTTTGGCGTCAAACTCCAGTTCTCCTTAGTGGGGCTTTTGCAGTCCCCCGTCGGCGTTGGAAGTAGGGGAAAAGAGTTTGCATCATACGGCGCAGCGCAACAGACGAAATGTGTCGTACAGCGAAAGCGATAATTCCTTTATTGAAATATCGCTTTACTTACGGTGCGGGCAAATCTTCCTTTGCCCGCATTTCTGCTCCTTTGTTTTTCGTCCTTCGCGTTTTCGCTTTGTCGCTCTAGCAACATTACAGGGTCGCTAGTTGTTTCCCTAGTGTCAATTCTTACCAAAAATACAGATATATCTTTGGAGCGTGATGAATTAAAATCCACTTAAAGCTTTTTAAAGAACAATTTTTTTACCCGAGCAAGCGAGGGTGATAAGTGCAACATTTTTGCCAAATAAAGTACTAATAAAAGATGCTGGCTTTCTTATGCATTGTGTCCAATATTATGGCTTTATGTCTATAAAGCTTGAGTTAAATGGTTCATGCACATTTATGCAGCATTCTGGAGTGTGCTAAGACAGGTAAAGACGTCCCCGGTTTGGAATAGCAAATACATGGTCCTAGGTGCGCCTTTTACTAATTCATAATACATCTAGGGGCCTGTAACATAAAAGAGATAGGATAGATTTTGCAATTAATCGTACATGTTTTGCCATAGACTTACAATAAATATTTATCGTAAGTTTAACTGCATCTTTTATGTTACAGGCCCCAGATGACATAATTAGAAACACTTTCGAAGAATTAAGTGTGCCATGGGAAAATAGATCCTTAATTCATGCATTGAACTGTTTTGAAACCACAATCATGAACCAGTCCCGATTTTGAAAGTATTACAAAAGAAGCATTGAATCGGAGATCGACTTAATTTTACGGAAGTAGACTATAGGGGTGTTGCTCAAAGGTTGCAATTGATCGCAAGTTGCAGTTGATCGCAATAAGCCAATCAACATGATCAAAACCATTGTGTCATGCACGTCTTGTTAAATGCGCACACCGCACGCGAATAAAAATGCGCGTTACAATTTCCAAAGTTGCAGTTGATTTGCAGTTGGTTCTGAGCAACACCCCCTAAATCGTCTTTAGGTACATGAACAATTAATGACTGAAAGCGCAAGAGTACATATTATATAAATTCATGTCTGACTTTTCAAATTAATCAGTCCAAATTCGACCAAATGATAGTGCATGTGCATCCAATATTTCGTTCATGTCACGATATCAATTTATTCGTAAAACAGTGTAATCAAGGTATGATTCACTCTTTCCAAAGCATTATCAAGATAAAACAATTTACCCTTACATCCATTGCTTATAAGACCGTCTCACACCGTTGCGTTTTCAGCCTGCGTCGGCCCTGCGTTTTTCAAAATTTAAAACGCTCCCCGAGCGCTCATTATACGCGGATAAAACGGTGGACTGACGTTCAGCTTGTGCTCAAGCAGCATACGCCGAACGTCAGTTCAACATACGACCTGCGTCTTTGTGTATCCAGGAAGTGTTACTTTTTGTTTATTTTAGTTTTCACAAACGCTGGGTCTACAAAGGCTAAAAACGCAAAGGTGTGAATCGGCCGTTACCATAGATCGTTTCGCGGAATAGGTCTGGGATGGATAACTGAGCTAACAAGCCTGAACGGACGGGTGTCATGGCTTCTTAAGAACTAAATGAGGCAACCTTGAAATCTTAGTGATGTTAACTGAGATTGATACCAGCCCAAGTGCTTCCCAAGTAGGTCGTCTTGAATCGCTAAAGCACTTCAAAGTGCGCATTTATCGGCTTGTCGAGAGGGCGATTTGTTTCTGCAGGCAAAAGCAATGTTTATGATCATGCGTCACCTCTCTTAGTCCCATGTAAGTACAATCATGACAATGGACATATTTTAGAGTGTTTTAACAACATGGAAATGAACCTTTCGGGTTGTTTAACATAATTGATTGGAATCTCTGGACTTTTCGTGATGATAATCATGACAATTTTCAATTGTTTGTTCTGGAGTTGAATGTATCCGGAGTTGAATGTAGATCAGTTTTGGAAGAGGTGTCGCTTTTTATATTGAGTTACTTTGCGAGCTGCAGTAAAGCTTTAACCATAATGCAAACTTTATATAACAAATTAAAGAATGTTGATAGATTAAATGGAATTAAACGAATCAAATAGAATTTAGTTCCTGCCAGGAACCAATTCATCTCACTTTGGTTAAGTGCAGTACGATACGGATGAATATCTTGCAGTATGAAATTAACGTCATATTTGGGGCTCGAACTGCGACTCTCTGGTGGAAAGGCGAGAGCTAGAACCAATACACTACGCTGCTTTATATAGGAGCATCGATTCGTTGCGACATTCAAATTAAAATTAGACATAATAAGCTCAAGAATCACTGTCGATCTTTGATACATTTACTTTCATGTGTGTAGAGTAATTCTTTAATATATTTCACAGCAATTTATTTATTCTCACAATATTACTAACCCATACCTTTAAATCCACTGAACTATTTCCATAATGGATGTGCGTTTTCGAATGCTGTGTAAGCATCCATTACATATTGACCCCGTCCAGTCAGATCTGATTCAGATATGCTCGAGAATCTTCGCGTAAAAATAGCCTCATAATCTGTTTTGCTTTTATGGTGACATTGAAGATCAAACTTTCGCATCATTTTTATGCAATTTCCTGAGTGTAGATATGTATCATTTTAACATTGGCCCACTTGCATGATATCTAAGTCTTCAAAGAACTTATATACAGGCGCGTAACCGGGGGAAAGGAAGGGGGCGCGCCCCTTGTAAGATTTTTTTAGAAGGAAGAATTCGATAGAAAATACATATTATTTTGCAAACATTTTGTTGGGCTACAAGCAATATTTTTACAGGTTTTTGTATGTAAATGTCAGGTTTAGTTCATCAAATTGATTACCTCTCTCAAATAAAAACTGATTGAGGAACGTGCAAATCCGTACCATAATGATATAAAACTGAACCATACACAAAGACCATCAATCAAATAGTTAAACAAAATCGTTAATGAAGAAGTCTAAAACCGTTGTTGATTATCTCAAACAAAATTGGACCTAATTATTTCCCCTGAGGAATACCGCTACTAATTGAATATTCATTATGATGAACCTTCATTATGATGGGACCTGTCTAGGCACCATCTTAAAGACGTGAAAGCTGCTTGAGATCGAAGTGTAATACAGGTTTACGCAAAAAAGCCGAAGAAGGAATACAATTCCTTTAGTCCCTTTCCAATTCCAGTTCATAATAAAACGGTTTAATCAAGGAAGGAAACTCTATAAATAAATTAAAGATCCGCTTTTATTGAGGTCTGAAATCGTAATGAACGAACACAATGTGATCATTATTATGACTACGTGCCCATATTACAGTCTAATTACCATTTTATATCGAAAACCGAAGGGCAATATTCCCTGTCTGCAGTACTGCCTGTCTGCTTTGATTAAACTCCCGCGGTTCTGTCTCTTTTGCATTTCAGGGTCATCTCTCCTGTATCTATTGCGCGTGTGGTTAAGAGGTCTTTGTCTTCGTGAGCCGAATCTTTGGTCTGTTCCCGCGCTTTTTCTTCGCGCGCTTTTCGTGGTTGGCATCGCCCACTTCCGTTTAATAAATTCCTGATCGTAAAGTCGTGGTTTGGTAAGTATGCATATCAAGGAATCATTTTATATTCTGTCTCACGTGGAGTTGAACGAAGAATCTTGTTATGAACATAACTAAACTTTGTTTTTACATTACATGACTGTGTCTAAAAGAGTGTACATGTTAATGTCTAACACCAGGTAATTCGCGTTAAACATTGGTATTCAACAACTAGCCAAATTGCACCGAATAATCGAAACAAACTCTATAAAACTTCTGCGAAACCAATTTCCAAAGAAATTGATAATGGCAGAGTAATGAATGAATGAGGATTTTAAAAAATGCTGAAAGTCCTACTTGTTTGTCCTGTTGTCCCACATATTGCATTTTGTGATCGTCAATCATGGGTAAGAATGCGGTAATCTGTATTGCAAATAATCCAAGAAAATCTACACTGCCTTAACTGCAGCACCTTGCTGGAATACTCCCCAGGGAGTGGAAAATTTGCATACATTGTATGCATACATGTCAGAATCCAATAAACCGGGGTAATAATAGCTCTATGTTATTGCAGGGCCTGCTGGGAGAACAGTTCGAAGAACTGAAGCGGCTACTCTGGGTAAATAAGACGCATTATTATTATCATCATTATTATTGCGTATATAGCATTTCATTTTGTTGCTCTGAATAAGTACTAGGGCATGTGATAAACACTTAAACTGACTTCTAAACTTTTCTTACATTTCTTTACCAGAACTAGATCTGAAGTTTAACAGAAGTGTATGTATGTTTCCCTAATTAATTAAAAACTCTTACAATCTCGAGCACTTGATTTCGCGCTGAATACATAAAGTGCCTACGTGATTTGGCAACATTTAATGAGCAATAATGAAATAGCTTGATAACCGTAAATTATTGGCTGGGGAAATCCCGTATAAATTACGATAGCAAAGTCCTCGAATTTACAGACCGAGGGGCAATAGAATATAATATTTTGCTTCGTAGTTTGTATTTCTATTAAAAATATGAAGGCCGTAAAACTAATAGTGGTAATAATAGCGTTTTATAGCATGACCATCGGATTCTTTTATGACAATTCTATGGTGATGATAATATTATTTTGCTATTAAAATTAACAATTTAGGTGGTAAAATCGTTCGTGTTTTCGTATAGTGACCTTAGCCATGTGGGAACTATTGCATGCATGAGACAAAAAACAAAATAGCAACATTCACTTCATGAGGTCTCATTCAAATACATTTATACACTTTTATTGAAAAGTGGAAATTCTATAGAATAATACTTTTCAATGTAATTCTATAAATGACCATGGATTCGTGCAACACTACCCTTTGGCTACCGTCACTTCATGAAACAAGGATAACATTTAATTCCACAAATCTACTATAGTTCTTGCTGATTATATCTTCTTTTTTAAAAATACGATCTTCTATTACGTTACATTCTTCTGTAAAATGAATTGTATCTGTCATATTTAATAATATTATAATAATATTTCGGATTTATATAGCGCCTTTTCGGTCAGTATTGACTGGTCAAAGCGCTTCCGATATTATTACCCGGTCACTGGATGGCAATTCAAGCCTTAGCATCTAGGCAGCCAAATAGGCGCTCACATCATATCGGATAATGTGCTGCTGTGTCCTACCGGTCCCCAATCACACCTGTGTATAGTGCAGCTTTGTGAAGTTTCTTGCTGAAGGAAATTAACGCCCTGGGTGGAACTCGAACTTGCGACCCTCTGGTTGAAAGGCGAGAGTCATGACCACTACACCACGGCGCCTCCTAACGTTCTTATTTATATCGTATTTTATTATTATTACTACTATTATGTCTATCATTTGTCTCTTCCTATTTCTCCTCCTATTCCTTCTTGCTTTTCTTCAACTATTTCAGGCTGACTTACACCTTTGCGTTTAAAACAAACGTCTGCCCGGCGTTCGTGAACAAGCGTAGAAGTATGGAGCATAATACGCTTTGTCGACGCGAAAGGAATTCTTCTAGCCCCAAACGCACGCATGTTTTAGCGTCAGCTAAGCGTGGTTCTTCCGTATTTCTGCGTTCATGGAGCTCCATGAATGCTGCATAGGCAGACATTGGCTATAAACGCAAAAGTGTGACTCAGCTGTTACTTCACCTCATTTCCTCCTCGTTCCTCTCTCTCTCTCTCTCCCTCTCTCTCTCTCTCTCTCTCTCTCTCTCTCTCTCTCTCTCTCTTTATCAGTCACATCTCTCTACTGCTCCTAGCTCCTTGCTATAACTCCAGGAAAACTCTCAAAATACGAAATAACTCAGTTTTCCTCCCTTACGTCATCTATGATGTAGCGCCTTTTGTTTCGGAAGCGGTAAAAACGGCAATGCTGCAGGTCGCTCGAAAGTAATTCTATGGATCAGTCACATCAGACAATCCCGACATGCAGAGACAGTCGGAGAACAAAGCAAAGCCTCGCCATCCTCATCCTGATTATTGTAGGACACTATCAGACATTTAACAGGATGTTGACAAGAAACGCAGAAGAATCATTGGGAAGACAACATCAGAGAATTTACAGGACTTGAGCTAAGAAATACCTTACGGATAGCTTACGATAGAGAGTAATGGAAAGTTGTGGTTAGAAGATCCTCTGCTGCGCCCCAACGGATCCCAAAATCTAAGGGATAGGTGAAAAGGTGAAAAGGATGGAGATTTCGATTTATCATGTTTATTTTGACGTGCCCCTCGTCACGATCGACCGGAAGTACATTTTAACACATCCGCTGCTTACAAATGGCTTAGGTTCACTCACTTCCAAAAGTCGTCTCAATTTGAGTCGACTAGTTAAAGAGGACGTCTGATAACGTCACAACAGCAAATGCTAGATTGTGCATGCAAAAGAAGTTAGCTCGTCACGGATGAGTGAGCGAACGTGAAAACTGGGCTCGTCACAAATTGCCTGGACAGTAGATAATAATAGATCGTTAATTCCAATTGTTGGGTAAACTTTTACCCGATAGTTTTAAAAGTGTGTATTCTATCACGTTCAGATGTACGGGTGTTAGTCGACGATATAAACCAATTTATCGTTTAACAGAAACAAGTTTGAGCCGGTTTGAACGGGACAAGCGGTC
>BQKZ01015238.1:0-14941 GCA_036244855.1 Temnopleurus reevesii | reverse complement strand
GTGATGAATTAGTTTGGAATTTCATTCATGTGCAATAAGTGCAAGGAAGCAAAAACAAAACACAAAAATGTTATGGATAAAGACATGAAATTGCAAAATGTTTGCACAATAAATGTTCATCAATAGCTGTAGGTATTCAAAAGTAAATAGTTTCTCAACCATATGACTTTGAAAACAATGATTTGCATACTGAGATATTTGGATCAGACTTGTACTTTGACTGGTGGACCATACAAATATTTCATTCCATAAAATTATAACCTTCAGCTATAAGTATCATTGTATCAATTTATTACAACAATAAAAGTGATGGATAATTTAGCATTCGCGGTATACATTATTCATGTTCCAGGCTAACAGGATTTTTTTTCCTTTTTCTTAAATTTTAATGCAAAACTAAATAAAAAATGACTCTAAGTTGCATCGCTCTAATGTTCAATGATGGCCATCTCTAATGGTGAAGTATTCCTAAACTGTAAAAAAAAATCAAATGATGTATTCATGCCTCTAAGTTCTCATACATGGACAAAATTATGCATTGTTTTTCCAAATTAAGAGCATTAATTTCTCCTCTATTGAGTGAGCGGTCTTCTTCAAAACGAGGTATTTTCAAGAGTGAGAGCTCTTGAATCTTCCTGGTTTTGAGGTAAAAATATTTCTGGACCACAAACAGCATGAAGCGCAGGGCAAAGCGGAAGCTGATCAGGAAATAAAAAAAGCACACCCATATCACTTAATGATCGTATACACAGGGAAGATGGTATCCAACGGTACTGGACTCCAAACCATCAACTAGACTCCATTTACATCAATTCTTTAAACACATACTGGTATAAATCAGAGAATAAAATTTAAGGGGAGTGAGAGTGATTGCTCTCCTAAAACTCCCCTTAAATGTTTTTTTTTGGGGGGGAGCGATTTATAGAGCCCCTTGTGACCCCAATCTTGCTTAATGAAGACCCAATTTAGCTCCCCTAAAACTCTTCTTGAGGGCCTCTAGGAGAGCTATCTATAGCTCCCCTGAAAATATTTAAGTTCAGTCCCTAATAAATACGTTATAATGAGCAGGCTCAGTTTGGGCCAGCAATTTAAGTTGTCTTGGGCTGGACAAAGGCCAACCTACTTTTGATGTAAAGGCCAAAATGCTCTACAAAATATGCATCCACAATATTGATAACACAGGCATACTCCACACTGTAATCCCCACAGGGTTTTATTCCATTGCATATTATATCTGTGTGGTTATATTTATGCAGAACAATTGAGGAAACACAAAAAAAGAGCAGTAGTTATTGAGTAACTTGTCCAGGGAAGAACCAATATTACATATAGAACTCAACAGTGGAAGGCTTTTAAAAATTGAAATGAATTCAGACAGGCCAGGTGCTCCACCCCTTTCACACAGTATTATTTTTGGACTAGAACCAAATATTATGAATGGGGGAACATGGGGGGGGGGGGTGCTTTCAAAGATCATTGGGCTTTTTGGTTTCTCTCTTTCTTGTTCATCATGTTTTTCTTATTTTCCTCTATCCATCCCTTCATGCCATTTGTTTTGCTGTTCATCATTTTATTATTTCATCAGGATGAAGGCATCAGGAATAATGCAAAACAAGACATTTGGTTTAGCAACCTGAATTGGCTATTCTACTTCACACATCCTGTTACATTTAATCCAGACAGTTTGATCAGTTCGAGCAAATATCTTTATTTGGCTAATTCTGAGTTATCCCTTTCGGGATATTTTCGAGCTTCGCTGAACGTAAATCGCCATTGCGGTCGTTGGATATATTCTAAGCTCAAGTCGCTTCGATTTATTTATTCAACATAAAAGTTGATTAAAGCTGGATATTATNTGTCAGAGATCAAAGCAGTGTTTTTCACCAAGGCCCTATAACCCCCCAAAATATACATTGTACAAACAGAAAATAATTTCACAAATGTTTTTTGTCACTTTTGTTTTTATAGAAGCTGAACCTTTGAAAAAAAAAAGAAAACATATCAACCACAGGAGTAAACAGTATTATTTTTAACTACATATTTTCAAACAATGTATGGCAAATATTGAGCTGAAAACATATGCATGATGGAAATGCCCAATGTTTGAAGACATATTTTTATTAATTCAGATCATGATATGCAATAGCGAGCAAATGTGATGAATTAGTTTGGAATTTCATTCATGTGCAATAAGTGCAAGGAAGCAAAAACACAACACAAAAATGTTATGGATAAAAAATGAAATTGCAAAATGTTTGCACAATAAATGTTCATCAATAGCCGCAGGTATTCAAAAGTAAATAGTTTCCCAATTATATGACTTTGAAAACATTTATTTGCATACTGCGATAGTTGGCTTCATCTTGTACTTTGAATGATTGATCACAAAAATTGTTTCATTTTATAAAATTATAGCCTTCAGCTGTAAGTATCATATCAATTTAGTTGATAATTCAGCATTCACATGTGCATGAACCATGATATACATTATTTAAGTTTCAGTGATACCCATTGCTAACGGTGAACTTTACTACAATGTGAATACTCAAGTGATGGCTTAGAGCCTGCAAGTGCTCAAACACTTGGACAAAATTATGCGTTGTTTTTCTAGATCTAAAAGCATTAATTTATCTTCTATTGAGAGGTCTTCTTCAAAATGAGGTATTTTCAAGAGTGAGAGCTCTTGAATCTTCCTGGTTTTGAGGTAAGAATATTTCTGGACCACAAACAGCATGAATCGCAGGGCAAAGCGGAAGCTAATCAGGAAATAAAAAAAGCACACCCATATCATTTGATGATCGTATAGACAGGGAAGAAGGTATCCAACAGTACTGGACTCAAAATCATCAACTCGACCCTGTTAAGACTGACATTTTAACCCTTTCTGCGTCGCATTAATTCTGAAAGCCGGCGCTGCACTAGCCCGAGTTTCCTTGATCTCGGGTTTTTAGCCTGATCACTCCTCTTCTCAATTTAGCTCGAGATTCAGTAGACCGAGCTGCATAACACTAATTGAGAATCTATCTCGAAATGAAAAGTGTCCTTCTCCCTGATTTAGCTCGAGATTATTAAGTCCGAGCTGCATAAGCCCGACTCCAGGCAATTAAAACAAGATTGACCATGGGAAAACCAACGCGATGGGATGGTGTGACCCTTGATGCGGTAACAGCCTGAGGCAAATAAAACTGAGCGCGTCTTAACAGTGGAAAATGCGAGTTAGTGAGCTATTTCCCGAATTAGCTCACTATTTTGGAAATTAGCCCATGATATCTTTGGCTTGTTAAACTCGAGATATTTCAGTGAATTAGCTCACTATTTGCGTCCGCACTGCAAATTAGCTCGAGCTAGTTCTGATCGGGCTATTTACCCGGATCAGAACTAGTGCGAGCAATTCAAAAACTTGCTATAGTGCAGACGCAGCTCTACAAGATTGTATCCTGCAGTACTGGACTCAAATCCTCATCTAGACCCTGTTCACACTGACCTTTTGATCCTTTCTGTGTTGCATTAATTCTGAAGGTATGGAATACATCGCTCAAGCCACCGGCTATAGAAGTATGTAGTTGTGCAAAAATGCGAACAAAACTACTACAGGGTTAAAGGCATACTGGTCTAAAACTCAGTTTCTTTACTTGAGTAAAATCTTGGTTTTATATTAAAAGATGTCCATTTGTATGGATTGGTTAGTCTACTTTCCACATCCTGTTACATTTAATCCAGACAGTTTGATATTTGTAATATCTCTATATAGATATATGACATCATACTCTTAAATATAGAACATGATGATATAAATGATATGGCAGATAATCACGAGAAAAGAAAAAAATGATGTCATATAACTTTCAAACTTCTAGATACATCATGATATAAATATGTGAATCTAAGGTTCGGAAACAAACATAAACACAATAATCCACCATCCTAATTCAGTTTAATTATATGTTGAAGAAAGAAAACCGCTTATTGGTGACATATTTTTCCTGCCATATCTTGCAGTGAATTTCTGGAAATGATTTCATCATAAATTTTTAATTTTGGTAGTGGGGTTCCTTTTTGCGGTTGAATAAAGTTCTATTTTGCACTCCCTACTAACTACTACTAACGAAGATCATAATTATTATCCGATCCTGTTAACTATTTGCTCACTCCAGCAAGGAAATATTATTAAAATTAACAAAAAACACTTTTCCAATGAATAAAATCATAATCCTAGTTCTAATAGCTCTTATTTTAAAGCCCAAGTACAGTTTTGGTAAAAGCCAATATTTTAGTCCCAACATTTTGTCTTCATATCTGAATAAAATGAACATATTGCACATACGCTTGTATGAAAAATAAATGAGTTTTGGACAAGTTATAACCTAAAATGTGCAAAATATTTTCTTTTTTTATAAATAACACCTTCTTGTGCACCGAATTGGATGAAAATTTCTGAATTTAATCTTTGTAAATACCTTTTTTCAAAAGGAGCCCGTTCGTAAAAAAAAAAAAAAAAAATGCTTTGATCTCGAAATGTGTGTAAAATATATGTCATGATAAACATCCCGTAAAATTCTTATTTCTATAATTGTTACCAAAACTGTATTTGGGCTTTAAACACTGCAAATAAATGGGTTATTCAATGTCACTTGCTGCATTCTTGAACTTATGTATGGCCATTGTGTGAAAAACTGAAAAATTATACAACAAAATTTGAGGTAATTTCTTTAAATGGCTCAGAAAATTCATTCATTCATGGGTAACTCAATCAAAAACATCTTTGAAAGGTTTTCATCTTTCGTTTCTTAACCCCCCAGGCTATATTCCTTTGTGAACAAGTTGCATACTTTTCTATGAGAATCAACTTTAAACTCTGTATTGCAGATCGTGTATAGCAAGTGTACATAATTTGGTCTGGAAAAAATCACCAAATTTGCCACAATACTTTGCAAATATATATCTTCATCTATCTTTCATCACTTCCATAATGGCAATAAAACTTATATTTCTCTCAAGAGCGCCCATATCTTAACCCAACTAAAAAGGTAGTACCTCTTTGACCCAACATACAGACTTCATTTTCCCACCAACTCCCTTCGGATCATAAAATACAAGCTCGCAAACAAAACAAGAGTGGCTTTAGGAAAACGTTCCACTTGTACATCAACACCTGCACAAAGCTCAAAATATGAATGTGAAAAATAATATTGGAGGGTGGTTTTCACAAAGCTGTGTATTGAAGCTGCACATAAAATTGTGGATAGTTGTATTTTGCCACATGTACATAATTGTGAGGGGATGTTTGGCAAGAAAAAGTACATGTAGGTCACCCCATGACCGATTCCAGGCTTGATTTCAGTTACAGTCAAAGTTCAAACTAAGTATTAGACTACGGCTAAAGGAATTATTCAAACATTAACTTGAATTTATCATTAATAATAGCTGGTATTTGTTTAATTGTGATGCATAAATCATTCTAAAACATGTTATAAATATGATTACCAAAACATGAACTTGGACTTATCATTATTAATATCTGATATTTGTTTAACTGGGATGCATAAATCACTATAAAACATGGCATTCATTGATGTAAGCAGACCTTTCGGGGACAGAAAGGGAGGCTATACTCACACAAATTCCATACTCCAGTTCAATTACAATCACAGTTCATTACTCAGTAAACAGACCTAGGGTCAAAGGATTTACTCAGAACATGAACTTGGATTTACAATTCCTAATATCCGATATTTGACTAACTTTGCCCGATTAGTATCCATAAAACATTTGGATCCGATTGCGGACACACAAACCACAACAAACCCCAACTGTCATGGAAATGGAATACACTGAAGTGAGTAAATTTTCAGCAGATAAAGCTAGGCCACCCCATTCCAGGGCGGGTTCAGATTACAGTCAAAGTTCATACTCACTTTAAAAAAATAGACAGATTCCAAGATTCACTCTCAAACATAAACTTAGATTTATAATTCTTCATATCTGGTATTTTCTACTTTTGGCCTGATTGAGAATGCACAAACCACAACAAACTGTCATAAAAATGACATATATACTGAAGTGAGTGGATCTTCAGAAGAGAGAGCTAGGCTACCCCATGCCCCATTCCAGGTCAGGTTTAGATTACAATCAAAGTTCAAACTGAGTAAACAGACTAGGGTCTCAGAATTCACTCTCAAACATGAACTTGAATTTATAATTCTAAATAACTGTTTTTTTTTTGTTTTTTTTTTACTTTTGGCCTGATTTAGGATGCATAAACTACCATAAAATATCATAAACTTGACAAGAATTGATGTTAGCGGACCTTCGGCAGAGAAAGCTAGACCACACTCTGCCACAAGGGTGGGTTAAAATTACTGCCAAAGGTTGCTCTCAGTAATGAGTATTCTCATTATCTGGCATTTGTCTATTTTTTTTGCCCAACTTTAGATGCATAAAACACCAAAAACTGTTATAAACATACCATTTCATCTTGAGCAGAGAAGCTAGGCCACCCCTTGCCCCATTCCAAGGTGGGTTTAGATTACTGTCAAAGGGCAAGCTACGTACACACATCCAGGGCGAAGGGATTCACATCAAAGTGAAAACTTAGTCGTTGCAATTCAGACTTTTACAACTTTAATCTGTGATATCTCGATCATTTGAGCAATCATTTGGGCAATTATTTGGGCCATCCAAGTTCAAACTTAGTTATTGGAATTAAGATTTTTACAAACTTGAATCTATAATATCTTCACCATTTGGGGCAAATAAGGCAAAGTTGCAAATGATTCCAAAAACAAATATAAATCACTTGCAAACTGAAACACGCATTTTGATTTGCACACAGCCTGCACTGAAAGTAAGATACTTATAAAAAAATTAATTTTGATTGGTGCCTGCCAATCAACTGCAATTTCAAAATGATTGCAACTTTCTAGCAACAATCCCTAATTAGTCTGCGTTCATCCCATCCATTATTAGGTGGAGATCATCAAGACTGAGGAAAAATACATTCCCATTTATTCACTTGTTATATTAATTATAGATAGGTACATTTTGCAACTTATATTTCAATCTAATAATAGAGTCGCCTTTGCAAGTATAAATCAACTTTCCTATAACATATCCATGTGATTTTAGCTTTGTTTCCTAGCCCCTAACCCCCAAGAAACAAGTGTAATATTTCTATGTGGGCAATGAGGAGCTTTAACCATCCATATATTGTGAAGACTTCTCTCTCAATCTACATCATGATTTTTTTTAGAATGGTGGGATAAGGTTTACCAAAAATGAAGATGATCAAACAGAATAGAGCTCCTTCCATCAAATGAGCATTCCGATGATATAACTTATTTTACCAGTCCGTAACTTATGTAGATCTTAACAATAGTCCATCACAATACACATCAATTGATCCTTTTCAGATTTTAAAGGGAAATAAACCAAGATATTAATCTATGTTCAGTGAATGGAGAAAAATACAATGATTAAACTGTGAACATTTGAGCAAAATCGGACAATCAATCCATAAGTTAAGAATTTTCCAACTTTTAATTTACACCCCTCATGGGCTCCTTGAATTGGTAACCCATTTATTATCGTTATTATTATCCATTTTTGATGAATTCATGTACACAGTTAATGAAATCACATATTATACCAAAGTTGCTAACTCAAGGATGCCCATGAGAGATATCCAAACTGTGGAAATTCATAACTTTTGAACAGTTATCCGATTTTGCTCAGATTTTCAGTTTGTTCATCTTATTTTCCTTCATTCAATGACAACACGTCAATATCAGGGTGAAGTTCCCCTTTAATGACCTCTCTCACGACTTTCACAATGGACTTTGTAACCTAAACTTTGCTGGTGCGAACCATAGAGGTGTTGATCTTCTATTGTAATATCAAAGTATAATACCGCATACAGAGTGAAGGTATGCCTCAAATACTATTTGGAGGCATAATCACAGATTGTATGGATAAAATCCATTGCTAATAATATGTGAGCGCAGTTTGTAATTCATGCTCGGATGCAAATACATGTATTTCATTTGTAAAATGTAGATTCAAAACTGATAAAGGGGAAAATCAAGAAATGGGGGCTTTCTAAAAGATATATACTACTAACTGCGAAGAGTTTATCAATGTTTCTTTCCTAGTTTTTTTTGTGTGTGTTGCTTTTTTCAACTTCGTTAGCACAATACTATACTAATAAGTTGGATTCTCAAAATCTAAAAGTGATACAATATTCATTCAAATCTATTTTAAGTTACTCATGAAAAACCTATGGAATGCTAAAGATAAGAAATGTTCAGCCCTAATTAAAATTGTCATAAATTTTGCAAAAATATATACTTTTACAGTGCATATCTTTAGTTCTGTGGAACTAACTTCATTATTAGGTTGGCAGTTATATAACCTTTACAATGCTTATTCAACATTTAGGTTTTGGGAGTGTATCCATTCATTTATGATAATTTCTAAAGTATATAATTGCCTTTCAAAGCATCATCTAAATATTCCATAGCCCATGCCTGTTTAAGCCAAGAAAAAAAATTGTTTGGATGCATTCCAATGCCATTTACCAAAAAGCCTTGGTCAGTGAGAAACAATCTTTGTTATTAATTTGTTGTAATATTTCAGACAAAATTTTCACAATTCATGAGGGAAATAAGACTAAGAAGGGGGTGAATTTCCAAAGAGCATCTAAAACTGTCTTTGAGATCTTATTCCATTTGTTTATTTATGATTTTATCGTGATTTTTTCAATTTTAGTGAAAAGCAAAACAAAGGTTTGCCCATTTTCATTGGGTGGGTCAGTGGAGGGCATCCAAAAAATTGGGGTTTTTTTTTGCCTCATGCAAAAGGGTCTGCATTCAACGCCTGTCAAAGACAAGACCTCTATCTTCCTGCATTCATAATAATCCACAGAGCTTCAAAACCGCTTGAAACATAATCACCTCTAACCGTTCAATGACAACTCTAATCTATTTTCCTCCCGATTGATGTAATTATTGGCCAAGAGTTCAGCCAAACAGCCACCGTAGAGCGAGGCATATACATCGATATGGTAGCTTTCGGGGAAGTTACCCAGCACATAATTTGACACAGGGACACCAATTATACCCACCGAGTCTTTTGTCACCCTATAATTGGATAAAAATATGTAATTTACAAGCAAGCGAAGTAGGTATTGATAAATACATAGGCTCACATACCATGAGCTATAATCCCCACATTATGGCAATCATGCATGTTATTCAGGCATATTTTACTAATATTTGCTCTATGTGATGATTCATAATTCTTTTCAATGAACATCTAATTAAAGAATGGTCATATGTTCGAATCCCACTCAATTTCCTTCAGCAATAAATTTATTGACATTCTGCTGCACTCTACCCAGGTGTGATAGCGACCGGTTAGCTGTGACCATAATGTGATAATTTAGCATTGAGTGTCTTGAAGTATTCTGTTTGAATACTCCCTAGGGAGTGCAAATTGCACATATATGAATGCTTGAATCCCATAGACCATAAACGCCTGTCCTCCTTCCTCTCTCTCTTTTTGTCTCTCTCCTCTCACTTTCTAAACAAAACCAGAAACAAACAACAAAACACTCAATTTCAGGAAATAAAAGTGGGCCGCAACCGAGAAAGCGCCCTCACATAAAAATAGACCAACCTCCTTGAAACAAAGGTATCAAGCAAGCGTAGCCTATACCAGCTGACTGATAGGGTCAATGCACTTTCGATCACCCAATACTATGTGGTCACAGGCAAGAGTGTGTGGTAATACTAGACTTTAAAACAACCCCCAGAATTATGATATCCATTGTTATTTAATTTTAGTGGTCTGTATACCAGCAGACGGAAAAGGAGACTTCAAAGAGAGCAATTATATTTGTAAATATTGCATAAACACTTTTCATGACACTTAAAGTTACACAAGAAATTGAACAAAGACAATTAGCATAATAATGAATTGTGCAATTAAAAAAACACTAACTGCTTCAAAAAAGCAAATTCGTATCATATTGCATCAAATTTGTATCAAAATTACGTGACAGAGATAATAGTATTAATAGAAAAAATAGACAAAAGAAGAACAACTCCACATTTCAGTATCTATTGGATCTACTATTGGAGCTATCCATTCATGTATCTAATTGCATTCAGTCAATTTTTTGATATTCACATATTGCTTACCTGTTTTCTTATATATTAACTTAGTTACGGTACGCTTTTTCATCCATTTATTACTTTTTCACCAATTCATTCAGCAGTTTTTTTCAATTCTTCATTTAATACATTTATTCATTCAGTTACTCATTCAATCCTTCATTTTTCTGTTCATTCATTTATTTAGTCTTCTTTACTCATAAACATTTGTATTCACCGAACTAACAGTTTGAATTAAGATGTTATTTACTAGCCTATTTACAACTTGGAAAATTGGCGCAAGCTCTGTTTGCTACATAGATAACATGACAACTACTCCACATTCACCCTTTAGTAATAAGGATATAAATAGAGTGGCCAGCACTGTCACAATCGACACATCTTAATTGAATATGTCCAATGCCGACATTGCATAATTCATTCATCCATTCATTCATTATATTTAACTCTCACACCAATTTCCATTGACTTAGCATTGACTTAGCTCACTAAACTTGAATTAGAAATTACTTACTCTTCGAAAAATCCCGGCGGGTTGGCGCACAGTCCGCTGCAGAGATCCCGAGGCGTCTGGTCCACGCTGTGCCTCCTGGGACCGCCCGTGGGAGGGGGCGTGGCCGGCACCATGTTGATTGTCACGTCATGNCAAGATTGCCAATCTCGAGATTAATTGCAAAGATGGTTGATCGGACTAAAAGCTCGAGATCAAGGAAACTCGGGCTAGTGCAGCGCCGGCTTACAACACTCAACCACAGATTCTCACATACCCCTCTGATTACACTTATCCCTCTAATCAGAGGGTTATGTAAGGACTCTGCGGTTGAGTGCTATGCAGTCCTTGTGTGTTCCGGGCAAGAGAATATGCAGAGCTGAGTGCTATGTGAACACAGAGTCCTCAACTGGACTAGTGCTAAGTCCAAATGCAACTAAAATCACATGAGAAGGGTGCCCTCTTTGGTGAGTCACAGGAGATTTCAGTCTCCTTTTTCATATAGGAAGTAACTTAACCCATTGACTACTAAATGCTCTAAATCTTACTGGCTTTGTACAGGAACTACTTTAACATAAAAGGCATGGGTTAAGCTACCTCTACTTTTTGGGGAAGTTGTTATTGAAAATCATGCATTAAAAAGCAAATTTATAAATTAAAAAAAAGGATGTCCAATATTCCAATACTTATACATTACTGAATCACTTCATGAAGCCCTTTCTTTAGAGATATTCGATAGAAACTATATTACTACAAAATATTTTAAACAGATGTTTCATATAAATATATATGTATATATATATATCAATAGACCGTAGGTATAATTCTGCAAAATAACTGACAGTGCTCGACCAGAAAGGGAGCGAAGTATTTTATATTTCATACAGAATAAGTTACGAGTATGTCTTGTCGTATAGACTGTTTCACCCGAAGGTTCATCAGCGACTAACTATATTTTAATAAACAAGCAATACAAGAGTATACTTGCCATTTTTCACAAAATCTGTGAGAGACAAAGGTTCATCATCAATAGAATTGCTAAATATTCATAGATGGTATGAATTAATATGCTCAAACCATAGGTGTGGGATTATTTCTCACCCAGCTCACTTGTGTTTTTTTTTCTTCAAAGTAGATGTGCCCTCAGTAGTCTATCCTTTGTGGGCATTAGAGATAGAGTGGATAAATTTCTTAATTGATAAATATGTTTTTCTATAATCAGTAACTTTTTATCACAAATGCTGAAAAAAATGAACTACCACTAAATCAATTACAAAAAATGATAGCACTTACCAAAACAAATCCTGTATCCAAGTGTTCAGCGATAAATTGTTGTTGCATAGAATCGATCAATCATGTTCACGCTTGTTGTTCTGAATCTCAAGTATCATCTGCAATCTTATCCACACTTTCCTGGTGACAAAACTGAACATTCGTTTGTTCAATTTTTGGACTTTGTTCAAAGCATCTCAGATGTCTTGGAGCAGATATCTCTCCTTTTTCAAATGAGTTTCATCAATTGTAGTAAACATGTCTTGACTTGAGAAAACTACACCAGTCTCTATCAGCCATGAGGAGTCTTATCACAAACAGCACAAAAAGCTATGGATGGGACTGATTAAGAGAAAATGGAAGATGGATGATGTTGAAATCTTGCCAAATTCATAGATAAGCGAAAATAAAGTTCTTCAATTGACTTTTCCTGTATCACGTTCAGTGTACTTCTTGCCTGTTTATAAAGATGTTATTTATTCTTGCATTTTATGTTTATTCATCCAATGTTGAATTGTCTATACATACAGTGGGTGTAATGTTTAGTATCCAATATTCACATGGCGATAACTCAGACTACCTTCCTTCTTCATGCCACATTTCAACATTGAATCTTGTCCGATCGCTATAAATCACCTCAGTTTATCCAACATGTTCTGTTAATTATGATGTTTGAATTTGCATTCTTCTGGAAGACAAACGGTTGAAAATAAATTCATTATAACTTATCATTGCTCATTTAAATTCACTAAAATCTCCATTTCATTGGCCTCTCCAATCCATCATTATCACAAAATAGGAAATTGCTCTTTTTAACCTATTTACAAGTCATTTAGACGCAAAAGAAAAGAGATTTATACCCATTCTTCCAAAACAATGAAGTTCGGAAAGATTCCCTATTGCAATTATCACTATTTCAGACAGAGTATTGATGACAAAAGTGACTTTAACACATCAGAACTTTTCATCTGCATCAGTACAAGATGGATTGGTTCATGTTGTCATTTCACAAAATTCGAATTGATATTGAAGAGAGTGAGCCAGCGTTTCTATTGCAAAGCTATTGAGGGAATGGTCACATTAACTTTTCTGGCAAACCATGTAGTCAAGAATCAACTATCTGGTTATTCCAAATTAGAAATGGTTCATCCTTTGAGACGTGAACCAGAGAATTCTGAGAATTTTAAGCTTCACATTTACCAATTAATCTCTCTAGCAAACCCAAAACAGATGGATTAATAGCTGAGTGAAATTATTCTATTTTCACTTGTGAGACGTGATCCAAAAAATTCAACCAAGTGGGATCTTCTGTTTCACAACTGCAAGGAGCAATAGCGGCAAATCCCTTTTTCAGAAAACCTCACTAAGATCTGAAAGATGATGGCTGCTTCAGATATGTCTTTATTCCTTGAGTGAAATGTGAGCCCAAGTTTTCAAATGCAAGAATTTTATGTTGCACAATAATGGTTAAACATCACATATTCAGCAAACTATGTAGTCAAAATAAGATGAGGGATGGCGGTTCTATGCAATTCTTAGTTCCGCCTTCAACTTGTGATCCAATAAGTTCCACTTTTCTACTGCACAAGTATCTGAAGTAATAGTCATGTTAACATCTACAGCAAACTATATTGTCTCAAAATCATATGGATCAATGTCAGTTCCAGACAATTCTCAGTTTCTCCCTAACTGCCTCAGGTTTGTAAGTCAATGCCGTAAGTTCAACTTTCTATGACACTATGCATAGTATCTGAAAAATATTCATAGTTACATCTCCAGTAGACTATGTTGTCAAAATCAGATGGATCGATGACGGATTCAAACAATTCTTAGATCCCTCTTTGGATTATGAGTCAAATCACTTGAACTTTTCTTTTACACAACTTTTAAATTTAAAGTCACAGCAACTTCTCAAGAAAGTCAGCTAGTGACAATCTGACGAATCAATAACTGTTCAGGATAATTTACAGTTCCCTCTTGGATTGAAAGCCAAAATGCTTTAACCTTTCTGTTGCACAACTATCCAAAGTAAAAGAAACATCAACTCCTCCAACAAACCCTCTAATGATGATCAGATGGATTGATGGATGTTATAGACAAGTTCCAGTTCCCTCTTCGGACCGTGATCCGAATTCTTCAACTTTTCTGTTGCACAGCAGTTATCTAAAGTAAAAGTCACAGCAATGTTTTCCTGCAAACTATCGAGTGACGATCAGATGGACCGATGGATGTTAAAGACAGTTTCCAGTCCCCTTTTTGGATGGCAAGCAAGGCACTTTGACTTTGCTGTTGCACTAATACCTGAAATTATAGTCATATTCGTATCTTCAGCAAACCATGTAATCAAAATCAGATAGATTGAAGGCGTTTCCAGATGATATCTAATTCCCTCTTTGAGATTCAAACGAGGATTCAAACGAGCAACATTTTCCTTTTGTACAGTAATTTACAGTAACCGTCGACATCAACTCATCCGGCAAACCATCAAGTGGCAACCATACAGATCAAAGAGTTAAAAGTCTCACTCTTTTAACTTTTTGGAAAGATTGACGTCTGTTTAAGATTCCAGACGACGATTTGTTCCACCAGCGGGATGTAGGAGCAGGATGTAGGAGCGGATACCAGAAGTCATCACCTCAGCTGACCTGTCTACTGGATAGACACCACCCTCAACCTTCCTCTCTTAACCCATCCAATGCCAGAAATCGCTCGTATTTTCACAAAGAGACGGGAGCCAAAGGGCATTGTTGCATGAAGACAAAGAAATCCCGACATAGCGCCAATTCAATGGGCATCCTATCAAACAACGTGTTGATTCTATAGGAGGACACGTTCCAATGGATTTGTAACTCATCTGGTGTAACAATACCCTCTGGCTCCCTTCACCTCGTGAAAACACGGACGGAATGGTTAATTCCAACAAAAACTTTGAGAGTCCACTGAATTCTGTTTGCCTTACAATAATCCATATCTACCTCCCAAAGACATTCTACTGTATAGCTGAAATTTT
>BQKZ01015235.1:0-10247 GCA_036244855.1 Temnopleurus reevesii | reverse complement strand
TAGATTTTCTGGAAAAAGATTATATCATGCTATAATTGACACTGTAACATAGAAATTACAAACAATTTTTCTACATGTATGAGGCCTACAACAATTCTGAATAAGTTTTCTAGACCATATTTCAGCCTCTTGTCTAATTCATCAGTGCAAAAACATGGTCGTTGACATCTGAAGTCTAAAAGAAAACACTTTGGCTGGTAAAAGTAACATCAAATCAAAATTATTATAAATTTGTCTGAAGTACATTAAGCCCATACATTTGAGAAGAGTAATTACATGTACATGTACACATCAAATCCTGAAGATATGGCTTGGACCAAAAAAAAAGCATCATAAACCATGTCTAGACGTTGGAAATCATTAAAAGTTTTTGTTGAGGATACATAATTCACGAGGGTGTGTGCAAGATTTAAAGGACTCATGTAACTTCAAGTATGTGTGATTCACCAAACATGTCGTGTTTGTTCACACAAAGGAAAATCCATCACCTGAATTTATAAAGAAAATAAGGAATATTTCTCCCCAACAATACAAGAAAAACAATTAATAGCAAGTGGGGAGCATTATCTTATACTGAAACTGCAAGATTTTTTTAACTACAAAATATTACACAAATTCTGCAACAGTTTTAATTTAATTTGTTCATTTTTTACTTGGAAACTCCATACAAGTATACAAGCATGTGCACAGACTGAGCAAGTTAAGAAATGGTAAGAAATTAATCTTTCAGGCAATTATATTTCAATTTTGAGGGGTCCAAAGAGTTTATGTTGGTTGGGTTGACAAAATTGGACACTGTGGCATAGAAAAATGTTAGCAAAATAACAAAAGGGACTGTATGATGCCACTCTGCACTTGATAAAATTTAGGGGGAAATTGTTTCTATTAAAACAAACTTGCACTTCAGTGCAGGGAAAATAGTTTCTTCTTTAAAAACTAGAGTGCAGCTATTCTTTATACTTGATTATAACAGATTTACATTTAAAAGAATAAAGAACTTTCCAGCAAGGAGAGGGGGGGGGGGGGTCTGTAAAAATAAGCTGGCCTCCTAGCTAGCTGTTTCATGAAAAATACAAACATTTCTATCAAGAAATTGAATGTGGAGGCCAGGTATAGACTTCAAATATTTTTAAGTTGGAGAATCATTTCTCTCACAGCTTCAGAAGTGACTATGCAAGTATATTGAAACAAGGGAACCCAAATACACAAGAAATACTGTAGTAAGAACTTCCAAATGTGAAAAGGGGCTTGTCAACATGAGCTGGCCTCCTGGCTAGCTGTTTCATGAAAGCAACATGATACATTTACAGACAAAACAATAAGTGGAATGTAGAGGCCAAGCAAAAAGTTAGAACAATCTTCTTCCCACTTTTAAAATCGGTATATTAAAAGCAAATATGCATAGATCTTTGTCAAAAATGGAGAAAAACGTGTAAATATGTCTTGTGTGAAAAATCATTTGTCAACATGAGCTGGTCTCCTGGTGAGCTGTCTCATGAAAAACTAAATAATACATTTACAGACAAAACAAAAAATAGAATCTGGAGGCAAGGTAAGAAGTTGGAAAAATTTTCTTTCAACTTGCAAATATGCAGAGATCCTTTTGAAAAATGAAGATACAGCATGTAATATAGCTTGTGTTAAAGTCAACATGAGCTGGTCTCCTGGCTAGCTGTCTCATGAAAAACAACATGATACATTTATAGACAAAACAGGAAAAGGAATGTAGAGGCCAGACATAGTTTTCAATCATTCTACTCTCAATACTCCCCCCCCCCCCTTCAGACATATTTTCAACATTCTTTTAATGCTATATTTTCAACATTTTGTTTAATTTTTCATTTATTTCTATCCACCAGTATCACTTTACTTCAGGAGTGAGGTAATTTTGCTATTTTCAAAACCATTGCTTGTCAGCTTCAGTAATAGCATAGAGATACCAACAACAGTGAAAATAGTCTTTGGGATATCTCCACATGATAAAGCTGCACAATCTTGATATTTTCAAATTACCAAAAAAAAGTAAAAATGTACATGTAAAGATATATTTTAAAGGTAGAAAACTATATTTGCACACATTACGGTTATGCTTACAACTTGTTGTGTACCTCAGATATGCCAAACTAATAACCTCTATGAAGAATTTTGGTCGAATGTAGTCCAGAATATTTAATTCAAATAAATATCTATTCTATCATAATTCATCTTGACACCAACGGTATCGCGATACTCCTAGCGTATTACAGTACCACACACACACAAGACATTGTAAGAGGACATACAGTGCGCACTTCAATACACTGCCACCATGCGGAATACGCACTGAGAGAAACTCTAGCGCTATTGGTCAACGAGGGGCCAACGGCTGTTTTGAATTTTGAACGCACGGTCCATTAGTTCGAGGCCCGAATAGAAGAATTATTATTGAAATAACTATAAATGCGCCTATCAAGACCAATCTTTGTGCTTAATTGATTGGTGATAAGTTCTAACATTTAGTACTCTTCAACATAACACAACAATCTAGGAAAGTCACATTTTAGGCTGCAAAAGAAGTATTCTACCTTTAAGGTCTCTGAGTATACAGTGCACTATATATGAATNAAAAACCTGTTCAGACATATTTTTAACATTCTTTGAATACTAATTTCAACCTTTTGTTTAATTTCTCATGCATTTCTATCCACCGGTATATCACTTTACTTCAGGAGTGAGTTAATTTTGCTATTTTCATAACCATTGCTTGTCAGCTTCAGTAATATTAGCATAGAGTTAATGACAGCAGTGGTCATATTCATATGCATGGGATATCTCTACATGATAAAGCTGGACAATCTTATTTTTTTTTTTCATTTGATATATACACTGTAGTCTAGTAACTAAGTTTGTAGGAAATGTTAAGTAATGTCACTTGTAAATTGCAAATTGTTAAAATTGTACAGCGCATAGAGAATTCATATGTTTTATTACGCGCTTTATAAAAATTGAATTATTATTATATTATTATCATTAATCTTGATATTTTCAAATTACAAAAAAACACATGTAAAGACGACATACAAAGATATATTTTGAGGTCTCTGAGTATACAGTGCACTATATATGAATCTAAAATGTACTTTATCAACGGTAGGTTCTACTGTCGTAGACAAGTTTTGAATGAATATATAATCCAACAAAGAAATACATGCAACAGCATGCACAATATATAGAACATTATAAACAAGATTCACTTTACCCAGGTTGTACTGTAGTCGGAAGTTTTTGAATCACTACATGTATAAAATCCAATGAAGAAGAAACACTGCCGAGAGTAATACAGTGCACTGGAGGAGGGAAAGAGCTCAAAGTCTTAGCAAATCCACATGCACATCACCCAATATTATTCTTCCCAGACGAAGCTCGTTTCAAGTTCTCAATTTAGCAGAAGTCGACTCATGATCAAGGATTGGTCTAAAGGCAAAGCCCCGGTCACATAGGACCCCGGAAGCAACACGATTCACCCGACTCTTTGTTAATTCACAGTTATCTGCCTCAGAACAACGAGTCGGGGTGAATCGTGTTGCTTCCGGGGTCCTTTGTGACTTGGGCTTAATAAGATTAGAATCCTGGCACAACCATCGGATCGCCCAATGTCAGACACGCAGTCAGACAGACTACGTCAGTCCAGTCCAAGTGCTAACGACTATACATGTATGTGTGAAATTCATACCAGAAATAAAGGGTTATAAATAGGGAACAGAAATAATCATGACAGAAAATCCCATGGTGTTTCCTAGCCCATAATTTTTTTCAAGCATGAACCAAGCATGGGAAGTAGTATGCCTGTAATTAATGTGTGTTTGAAAGAGTTCAAATTGACCCCGCCTTGAATTACATACGTGAAATCAAAGTATGGTCCTATTAACACAGACAGTGGGGGTTAATCAGAACTTTCTGGGAAGAAATATGACTTGTGTATTCATTCATTTTGAACATCCACCCCCCAAAAAAAAAAATAATAATAATAATAATAATCCTACTGTAGCTATCCCATTTATTGTCAAGGCTAATATTTGTTCTATAAAGGAGCATTTTAAAAAACACGTACATGTAGGCTTGCCTGATAAACTGCCTTTTTATTCAGAATTGGGGTGGCTTAATCGTCACACAGTCTGATTGTCAAACTGCCTTACTACTATCACACAGTCACTCTTCACATCTTGAGCTTATCCAAAGACAAACTACTTTTTATATCTCGTTTGCAAACCTGGAAAACAATCACTCACCTGAGATATGTTCTTTGACCAAAAATATAAACAATAAACTCGTCCTCATTCAAGTATCTGTAACAAAAAATAAACAAAATAGTGAGTACAATATAAATAAAATTCTACCATGAAAAGTAAGTAAAAAATGATAAATACCTCAACATACTATAAGTCTCCAAGTGATTGTTTGTCTACATATATTAAACTGAAGTACAAAAAATACATAAAAATATGATGTAATAAGTTTCAGTGGAATTTGAATACAAAGTTGCCAATATCAGGTATAAATAGTTCATTGGCCACAACCTCAACAACAAAAATAATTTGGTTGTCCAATACTACGTTCAATACTCTGTTGATTAACATCCATCAGACGACCTTCATTAGGGGAGAGCACTAAATTTTAAGAAATTCATGTAATTCTCGAAACTATAAATCTTCAAAACAAGCATTAACTAAGCTTTACATTTTTATACCTCCCCTTAATCACTAAAAATCCTCCCCTAGGTAATCAAACACAAAAGGAGATTACTGCTTAATCTGGAAGCACACATTTACAAACAATTCTATACCAGTTGTGTACTTTTAAGCTGGTAGAACTAAGGTGCTAGTCATAACAAGGAGACAAACAATAAAAGTTAAAAAGATAAACTGCTTCTACAAAGCTGTTTGGGGTTTTCGATGAAGCTTCCGGATTGTGATAATCCCCTTCAGGCGGCACATAAAATTGCAGACCTGCTGAGAACCATTGTAGGTGCCTATATCTTATATCTGTTAGTAAAGATTTGTAAACATCATTAAAAGCAAACATATGGTTCATAGCTTTTTATTGAGAAGAAATCCCTTCATTTCCGGCTTCATATTTACACTCTTCTGATGAAAGGCTCCTAAATTCCATGATTCTTTGACAGAACACTTAATAATACAAATTTTAAAGAATGCCGAGAGGCCAGCAAATACTCTCTTAGGATACTAGGAATATTGGATAGAAAACAAATATGCCTATACTTGTAAATAGAAAATATATTCCCTCTCAACTATTTCATAATTGATAAGAAATGTATGGCATCAACACTGATTATTATTTTCACATATTATTTAACTGGTAGGCATTATAAATTTCAGAAGATGGAAGAAAATCATCCATTAACTATTTATACTCAATATCCATTGAGATAAAAGAAAAAATGAATGGCAACAAATTTTAGTTCTGGGATGTTACAGTATTTGATCTAAAGCCCCGGTCACATAGAAGCCCGGAAGCAACATGATCCACCCCGACTCTTTGTAAATTCACAGTTAGCTGCCTCAGAACAACGAGTCGGGGTGAATCGTGTTGCTTCCGGGGTCCTATGTGACCGGGGCTTAACTTTTCAAAGAAAAAAAACATCTCATTCATTGCTGAAGAACTATTATCTCACTTACAGTTGCTGGAGATTGACAAAGGTTGGGTTCACACCTAAAGCCAAAACCGTATGGTTTCAACAACTATGACAGACCTACGGAAGCCTACATACCTGCAGCGCAAAGACGAATTACTCAACTAACCGGGGTCGGGATGCAGACTTGTAAAAAAAACTTGCTTGCTGCCTTTTGCAAGAAGAGAAGTTGAGACGGTGAGTTGTACTAACTCATCTTGTACAACTCGCCTTGTGCTAATCACTGAATATATAAGCTTCCGTAAAACTGTTGCAGTTTCCGAAACCTTGGGGTTTTGGCTCAAAGTGTGGACCCTACTTTGAATTATTCTCACTATCAACTGATGCTACATTTACCATGAAGAGAAGTCTTTTAACACCTTTACTATGCTGCTTTCGAGATTATTCGCACTAAAAAAATGCATGAATAGCAGAGGCATGAGTCAGAACATTAAATGTTGTAACATGCTTATACACACTCAGTTTAGTCAAAATCTGTTCAATCCTTTTGAAGTTATCACTTCATTCAGATGCATAGATGGATCAGATGGATCCCATACCACCTTTTAGAGGTGGGGATGTGGAGGCACAAAAATTGTCAACTCCACAATTTTGCTGCTACAAATATGAATCATACTGATTAAATGTAATATTCTGACATAGAACAGCAGCCAATGAAGACCAACATAATAAAAATTGTTCCTTTGCTAATAATGAGATTATGCCTTAGGAGTAGCAATTTTCAAATCGCCTGCTTGCTCTCCTTAAAATGCCCATTGTGTGATGATGACTGTCATTGATTCAAAGTAATATTTCAGTTGCTCATCCATTCTTTATAAGTCTGTGTTTATAAGACATAAAGATGTATCCCTAACGAACTGTCAGACTGGATGCAGGAAGGAAGTTCACATTAACAATTTTTTTCCTTCCAGAATGTTGATTCACACCAAAGGAAATCCTGGACCTTGTATCACATTATTTGATCTATACTATCTGCGGAAGGAATTCTGTATGTTTCTAGGTTATTGAACCCTTTCCACAACATTTTTTTATAAATTGAGACACACTGTTCAGACAGAAGGAAAATTTGGTGAGCAGAATAAAAGTAATGAAAAAGTTATTAATTTTTAAACATTTGAAAAAAAATGGGCAAATTAGTGAAAATGTTCAGCCATGTTACCAATTTCATGACATCATGTGTACACTATTAGCCATTATTTTGTCTTTATTTATGGTGCAAAATTCATAATTTCTCCAGAAAGATACAAAGTTTGTGAACAGGCAAATGGGGGAATACATACAAATTTTGAGGAAATTATCTTTTTTAGGGGGGGGGGTGTCTCACATTTTATAACATAGATATGAATAAGATAAATGGTAAATTGTGCACCCATAATGTCATCAGTTGCCGATTTGTCTAAATATTTCAACATTCATACCTTTTTCATATTTTTTCTGTTCTGTTAATCTGATATTTCTGCTTCTGCTATAACAATATTGTTTTGTAGTAGAATCTTCTTTTAATCAAAGACTTCATCAGATCTATCGGAGAAATGAAAATGTGCAAGAAGCCTGGAATATTAGGTAGACATGCAAACAAAACTGAGCAACAAATTATTGGTTTACAAGTACTTCATTCACCAGTATATAAATACCATTTACTGTGAAGTAAAGCTATTCCAGTATTACACAATTTACATGTAGGATTAAAATCAAGGTTTCCTAGAAAACATCTATAAAACTAAATAGTACTTTTTTTCAGTGCACAAGAAACAAACAAAACATCATTAAACATCAAGTGAATTACTTTTCCAAAATCTAGGATTCAAATGAATGTTTCCCGGAAAGTATATAAGTTAAATAACACTTGAATTTTGAGTCAGTGCACAAGAAACAAAAGCACACCAACATCAATCTAATTAGTTCACAAAATGGAGGATTTAATAATTGTTTCCTGGAAAATATCTGAGCTAAATGAAATTTAAATCTTGAGTCAGCGCACAATTAAGAAACAAAACACGATTTTCCACAAAATAAGCCAATTAATTCTATAAAATGAAAGATCAAAATCAACGATTCCTGGAAAATATCTGAGCTAAATAACACTTTAAGCTTGAGTCAGTGCACAATTAAGAGACAAAACACGATTTTCAATCAAGTAAACCAATTAATTCTATACAATTAAGGATTAAGATTAACCAAGGATTTGCCATCTTCCTGGATTAAGGTTCCCCACTAAAAGTCTGCTATAAAAGAAACTAGTATCATGACATCACCACACTCAGACAAAAGTTGTGTTCTCTTTTCTATTTACTCACAGGAGCGCATCATTGCGGTATCAGTTACACCGTCTTCTTAACGACCCTACACAACGAGCCATTCAATCACAGACAGATGTCTGAATAGAAGACCAATAAAGAGAACAAAATGCATTGAAAAATAGCTTCAAGGTATGAAGGTGTTCAAAGTCTAATGGCTTTAATAAAAGCAACATATGAATCAAAGAGCATTTTAATATGACAATAAAAAAAACATCATTCCAAAGTACTACTATATACAAAAATGTTGACTCTAAACATTCTGTATCAAATATCATTGTAAATCAATTTCATTTTGATATCTTCTACATACATAAGTATAAACCTTGGTTGATGGCAAGTTGTGAGCTGTGCAAAAATAATTTCCCCAGACATCATTAGGTATGTTTTCTTTTATAGATGGAAATTTTATGCGTTTTCTATACACAAACATTGTTCCTGACAACCTGATAAGCTTGCCCGAGCCTTGCCAGACAAAAACTACATGCGACTTCCGCTCTTCATCAGACACACATAAACTTGTTATACCAAAGTGTAGACTCAAAACAGCTGAAAAGCGTTTCTCAGTAGCTGCTCCAAAACTTTAAAACAGTATCCCTCTTGCAATACGGGCAATTTCAAATTCTGGTAATTTAAAAAACATCTTAAGACTTACCTTTTCCCACAGTAATCAAATTGTTTTGATTTTTTTGTTCTGTTAAATTGTAAAGCGCTATGGTACTCTCTGTTTTTAGCGCTATAGAAATAATCTATATTATGACTATTATTATTATTATAACTTATGCAAACCGGACTCCAAAATACTGTAGTTCAATTATTAATACACAGTTCAAGGAATACCACATAACAACAATTTTTGGCTAGAAACATACCATAAAGTTAAGTGACCTACAATACTAATAGAAGTAATGTATTCTGTACACAAAAAATAATAAAATAACATTGTCTGTATGTGTAAATGTACCTAATAATTATAATTNTCTAATTAGTTCACAAAATGGAGGATTTAATAATTGTTTCCTGGAAAATATCTGAGCTAAATGAAATTTAAATCTTGAGTCAGCGCACAATTAAGAAACAAAACACGATTTTCCATCAAGTAAACCAATTCATTCTATAAAATGAGAGATCATAATTAACGATTCCTGGAAAATATCTGAGCTAAATAACACTTTAATCTTGAGTCAGTGCACAATGAAGAGACAAAACACGATTTTCAATCAAGTAAACCAATTAATTCTATACAATTAAGGATTAAGATTAACTAAGGATTTGCCATCTCCCTGGATTAAGTTTTCCCACTAAAAGTCTGCTCCAAAAGGCACTAGTATCATGACATCACCACACTCAGACAAAAGTTGTGTTCTCTTTTCTAGTTACTCACAGGAGCGCATCATTGCAGTATCAGTTACACCATCTTCTTAACGACCCTACACAACGAACCATTCAATCACAGACAGATGTCTAAATAGAAGGCCAATAAAGAGAACAAAATGCATTGAAAAATAGCTCCAAGGTATGAAGGTGTTCAAAGTCTAATGGCTTTAATAAAGCAACATATGAATCCGAGAGCATTTTAACATGAAAATAAAAAAAAAACAAAAACATCATTCCTAAGTACTTCTATGCAAAACATTTTTTCTCTAGACTCTCTGTATCAAATATCATTGTAAAGCAATTTCATTTTGATATCTTCTACATGTATAAACCTTGGTTGATGGCAATTTGTGAGCTGTGCAAATATGATTTTCCTAGACATTATTAGGTACGTTTTCTATTATAGATGCAAATTTTATGCGTTTTCTATACACAACATTGTTCCTGACAACCCAATAGCTTGCCCGAGCCTTGACAGCCAAAAGTACAATAACGTATGCAAACCAGACTCCATAAGTATTGTAGTTCATTAGGCCAGTTTCGTAATGTATTCAAATTTATGTACGCTTGCCCCAAGACGAACTATGTATTCAGCCGTCAGAAAACAATGAGAGTACAATAGTCAGAATGCCCCTAGGTTGGACAAACATTGTAGCTTGACCAACCTAGCAACAACCACTGCATGCTATCCAGATTCCTGCCAGTGAAATACGATTCTTAAAGAGCAGGTGAATAAATAGTGTGTAATTGTGCGTTTGGCAAAGAAGCGTGCATAAAATTCAAATACATTACGAAAGTGGTCTATAAACAGTTCAAGAAATACCACATAACGTTTTTTTGCTAAAAACGTGCTGTGTATATTTATGAATTTAGCTGACCTACAA